>OX596262.1:9631699-9744061 GCA_951394255.1 Polyploca ridens
GATAAATTCTGATCATAATTGCTTTTAAAGGAAACAAGTTTGGGTTTTGCAGGCTTCTTTTTAACCACCCTCTTACGCTTCTTCTTCTGAGGTGGAGGCTCTTCTGCAGGGTCAAAAGTGAACTCATAGATATCAATATTACTCTTGTCATTGCTCGATGACTGCTTTTTATCTTCAAGAACTTTAAATGAAAAGTTATTCTCTAAAAATCTTTTACCGGGCTTCTTTGAATTACTATTTAGTGGGCTTATTTTAATAGGTGAGGCTTTGACCTTTCGTTTTTGTTGATTACGTAAAACACTTTTTGGGTTGTTATTGGTGTCTGGACTGCTTTTTTCCTTAGGTTTCTCCACTTGCTTTTGAACAGCTACTTTTTTAACAGATGGTTTAGTTTTTTCAGCTGTAGCTTTCTTTAATGGCCTATCTTTAACGGTACACTTATTATTACTACTGGCAATTTTATTTCCCTTACTCTGTTGTATTGGAGTACTAGCATGACATGGCTGTACAGAACTGAACTTATTAGGACTTATAGCCTGATCTTCCAAACGGGATGGTAGCCTACAAATCCTCCGGGGATGGGTGGCAATTAAGCTGGTTTCAAGTTTTGCAGGAGTTTTAAATGGTGAGGATTCTGATTTGTCATTTTTGGGTGGCGATTCAATGTCGACGTTCTTTGAAATAGGGATCAGTGGACTTTCTTTGCTATTTGATAAATTGGTTAGCACAATGTTTGTAGCGAATCGAGTTGGTAGCCGACGATCACGGCGAGGTCTAGAACCATCATCCTGAACAACAACTTTACTGACACCTGTTGATATGGCTTTCTTTCTTTTTATTGGGCAATCTACAGAATTATCATCAGAAGCTGAGTTGGTTTTGTCTGACAAAGCCTTTCTTGCCGGTTTTGTAACTTTACCAGACTTAACAGTATTTTTCTGGACAACTTCATTATTTTCCTTCAATGCTTTTAGATTTCCTTTCCCTCTTGTGCGTGGCGGCATGACGCTAAACAAAAACAAAAATACTGCGCATATGACATCGAACTCACGATCTGTCTTACATTTGTTTTATACTTTATCTTCAATTTATTAGCACATATATGTATCACTTCTACATCCCAAATAATTGTACACAAAACAACCCACAATAAAATGAGAAACTAGAAGAAAGAAACCATTCCAGTTTTCGCTCGTTTTTCTGTACTTTTGACAGTGACATTTTATTTTTTAATTCCTGTCTTTAAATAGTGGCCAGGCAATCGTCGTTCTTCTTCTTCTTATTTTTAAGTTTGCCAACCAAATCCAAATTCGGAATTATTTCTGCCAGTGTCGAGTTATATTAATTAATTAATTAGTTCTGAAAGCTTTGTAACTTAAAATAACAATATTAACAGGTCCATATTACAGATTTATCATAGGTACATATTTGTAACATAAAAGGGGTATTGATGTCTGTCAGTTTTGGCATTATCCTAAGTATGTCAATAAATGAAATATTGCTTTATGAATAACAAATGTATTATTTACAAATCTAATACTGGCGACGATGGCCGGCGAATTAGCGCAATTAAAAAGAGCGCGGCGTGCCTTGCGGGGTGCCTTAACCCGATTACAAAACTCTCTTCTTACCAGAGAGTCCATGGATGAGGGGGAGCTTACAACCCGCCTCGAATCTCTTCAAGACACTACAACGAAAGTTAAGAATATACAACAAGATATAGAATTAATTACAGGAGATGACAGTGTTGAAACAGAAGCTGAATACAGGTACGAATTAGAGGAACAAATTACACAAATCAAAATAAAACTCCTCGGTTTTAGAAATAATTTCGTAACACCATCTGCCAATCAACCTAGTGGAAGCCGCATACCCAAGATTTCATTCCAACCATTGCGAGAAAAAGAAACATTCGAAAACTTCATAAAAAGGTTGAATACTTACCTCTTATTGAACAACATGGGCGATCCTAAAACGAAGGTTTATTTCCTATTATCTACACTACCACCAGAGCTTCACGAACGGTTGTATGACCTATGCTCCCCTCAAGTCCCAACAGAAATGACGTTTGAACAACTTTCCTTACTGTTGGGTAACTACATTGATCCGAAACCTAGTATCTGGGCGTCGCAGCATAAATTCATCTCTCGCACTCAGAACGAAACCGAGACGGTGAATATACAGTGTGTAACGGAAAGGTCATATACATATAAAGTGCACGACTTCTTTGGATGATAATAAGCCATACTATAGAGTTTTTTAAATCCTATGTCTAACTGTTAGGAAGATGAGAAATTCCAAATCAATGATACCAAAAAACCAAAAATTTCATATTGAAATTAAACACATCACTAGCACAAGTCAGCTGGTCGATGCTATTGACCTATTCAAACGTGAAAACAAACTTCTTACTCCTGGTATTTATGGATATTTTTTTAATGGGTTCCGGATTTTTATTTTATTATTAATAAGTTTTAACTTTCTCTTACAAATGCGAACATTATGTTTGTGAACAAGTTAAAATACAAATATTGTAGCGAATTAGTAGGGACTACGGAATAATAGGTACCTACTTAGATAAAACACCTAACACGTTAACGTACCTACGTAAAATAATAAACATAACATAGTATGTAATGTAAATGAGTAAACGCACTATTATCCACAGTAATCTTCTACCACACAATTTGGGTAGGTTCAACATAGTAAATCATCAAATAAGTATCTAATCTTTTATTGGTTGCCATTGACAATACATACTGTACCAAAAATTTATTGCTTAGATAACTAGTTAAATAGGTAGGTACTGCGAAAGTAAATTATGGAACTTGAACAGAAAAAGGATTTTGTAACACAAATTTATGTTCAAATGAACCCTGAATATCTTTCCTACGCAACTTATGTGTGTCCTGGTACAAAAATAATGCTAAAGGGTTCCATTTTTAGTTTAAATTAGATTTAAGAAAGCTAGGATTGTTGAACATAACGGATACTTAGCTCACGACTACGCGACTTTCGATGAACGTGTAAATGTAGGTGCCTTTTAATTGTGTACATACTCGTACTACCCGTGCGCGATACGTTGTGATCTGAGGGGGGGTGAGACGTCACAGTCGTGTTGTAGTACAAAACGGGCGCCATCGGGGAAGTACAAAGTACAATTTTTTATTTTTATTTTAATTTTCTTTCCTTCTGAATCTTGAATTTTTGATACCCATAGTATCAGAATTTAATTGTTTTGGTAAATATTGGAATTAGAAATTATTTAATACAGAAAAAAGACGTTTTGTAGGTAAGATTTGCAAAAGTTGTACCGTATGTATGGAACAGAACCGAAAAAGGATTTTGTAACATAAATTTATATCAAAATGAACCCTGAATGACTTTCCTATGCAACTTATGTATCTCCTGGTACCAATAATTTTAGTGGGTTCCGCTTTTAATTTAAATATGATATCACATGATATGTTGATATGGTATGTTGTATTATGAATATGTTGGTACTAGTTGGTAGCTTTTGCCATGTATTTTTTATAAGTTGGTTGGTAGGCTTTTTAACTACAGGGGTATCAGTCGCGCGTTGCCGACCCTGCAAAAATCTCTTTACGGCCTTTTTGAAGAACCCCATGCTGTACTCACTTGGGAAAACTACGGGCGGGGAATGCACACTAGCCTGAGCGTGCGTCCGCGGTAGGAAGCTCCGTTGAAACCGCACAGTACCAACATTACGAAACCATTTCGGTTCCAATGTATGAGCACTTGTACTATTATTTATTATTTGGTATGAAGGAGAATGGACGTCGCGTCGCTGCCGGCGCCGGCGCCGTGTCGATGGCGAGAGTTGCGGTGGTATAAGGCTTTTTTTATAAGGTATGTAGCTGTGGGCATCAGGTCAAACAATTCTTCCGAACACTGTCCTGTTCGTTGTAAAAGGTGGTATAAGAAGACACATTAAGTAGGCAAAAATCTCTCCTTAATATCAAATTAAGGAAATAATTATTAAAAGTACTAGGACCTCATGAGCAACGAGAGTTTTACGAATAGAGTTTGCGCACAATAATAACAAAATTACTGAATGAACCCTAATTTCGATGATGCATACATACAATACAACGATAGGGTAAATAGGCCAGTTGCAGTTACGAAGGTGGAGATAACTTACTCCTGGTACAACTTTTGATTTTGATCAATAAATAAATCCTACCAAAAACATTTCCATGTAAAATGTTTCCAAGACGAGACCATATCAGTGACGAAATCGGGTTTTTTTAGATAACAATAAAACTATGCAATTGAAACTTTATCCCCCTTACAAAACATGGTTTAAAGCAAAACCATGCAAAATGGCTCGTCTTAGCGCGGGGCGGGGGCACTTAACCGTGCCCCAGATTGAATCGAACCTCAACTTATGTGATTATTCCGTAGGTACTTACAAATTAATACAACGACGGACTTATGTAGGTACCCCCAGCACAGTCAACAACAAGTGATCTAATCGGTATCGTTTGTCAACTCATCTGATCAGCTCATGGGTTATACTGAACTAGTATCCTGACCTAGCTCTTCTTCAATCTGCGCCCTAGTGTACGTCGATGTACCTATTAAATTCAGAGTTTTCATAAAATTATTATTATTAGGTAGTACTCAGCCACGACCTGAAGAAGGTAGCTAGGTTGACTAGATGTGGTAAGTACCGAGTGATGTCCATCCAGCAGTGGCCGAGTTAGTTGATTAGAAAAATAATTGAATAATACGAAATTGGCCTAGCTACCCTAGTACCAGGAGGGAAGAAATTTTTAGGGTCGTTTTTGAATATTTTTGATTCACAGAAGTCGTCAGTCGTACGTAGGCTATCCTCGAGTTTGTTGTGCTTTGTGTCGCTCTCTCCATCCGCTTTGATTTCGTTACGTAAAATGTCGTTCAGTAATAGCGAATATTAGGAAATGATGTTGTGTTTCGGGGCCGAGGATGGCAATGTGCGCGCTGCCCGAGAGTTGTGTCACAGAGGATTGTATTATAAATCTGTGGTTGTGTTGTGTTACAAATAAAGTATTTTGATTTGATTTGGTTGTATCGTCAAAGATTTATCGAAGGCAGACTGATGCTGATCGCTGCTGATCGGCAGCTGCCTTCGGTTGCCAGTTTCCATCGGATGATACATCGTCTGCACCAAACCGGTTCCTTCCACGCACCTACTTCTACTACACCTACTTCTCAATGGATCGGGCGCGGTAGTAGGAACGTGGCTTGGCCTCCGCGATCCCCAGACCTAACTCCTTTAGACTTTTTTTATGGGGTTACATTAAAATTGTGGTGTACGCAGTGCAGTGCGATACAGTGCATGAAATGAGAGTCCGGATCGAAGCCGCCTTTAGGACAATTACCCCAGAAATGCTGCAGAATGTTCAGATGTCCATGAACAAGCGAGTGGCCTTGTGCATACAATACCAAGGCCACCACATCGAACCCTATCTTTAAAAATGTAAGTTAATTTACAAGATTAAGCATGGCTTTAGATTTTACAGTTTACTAGGTAGGATTAAGGAATAAAATAAAAATAGCTAAGTAGCTAGGGTACCTATCTAAACCGATTTTTTACATAATTTTTAATTCTGGCTCGATATTAACGTGTAATTAAATTATAACGCATTATTACTTAATACACTAAACTACTCAATACTACCTACCTAAAGTAATGGTTAACAATTATTTGGCTATAAAGTATGGGGCTAAAGTAGGTATGTTAAGATGACACGTGCTCGTCGGTGTCTGTGCTAGCTACCGCTTATCGGCTCGTTTGATCCCTGTTAGTTCGCGCCGTCAAAGGGAAGCCGCGGCGGCACGAGGCGGCGACGGCACATCTTGTACTAGGCGCACAGATTACGAAAGAGATTTTAATAATATTATTTGCAAGGATAATAACCCTCGTAGTGCAGTGACACTTTGGTATGATTTGAATTCAATAAACTTATGGAACCAAAAACTTGGTACCTATGAATTCTTTGAGTAATTTATTTTGCTCTGCTGAAAGCTGAAACTTTTTATAGAGACTCTATATCTGATGTAGTCTTCACCCCTTTCGGATGTATATGACCTTTCCGTTACACACTGTATATGTCTCAGAATTAAAGAAACTTACCACGAATTGTGGTTTCCAGTGCAAAAATTGTAGCACTTCTATAGCAGACAACTTCCTAGCACTACAGTTCATCCGCGGTCTTCGTGACGGTGACATACGTACGAAACTCCTTCAAGAGCGGGATACTACAAAATTTTCCGAACTAGTACAAACGGCTACAGCAATGGAAATGGGCAAAACAGAAAATATGGCGATGGCACATAGATCTACAAGTTATTCTGACCACGCCATCAATAAGATATCCAAACCAAGATCCTCCCCATCCAGGAATACACCATTTAGCATCAAGGATCTCAAAGGAAAATGTTTTCGATGTGGCAAAGATGATCACCGAGCAAACGAATGCGGCGCCATAAAGGATACCTGTTTTAAGTGCAAGCGAACGGGCCATCTAGGAAGAGTATGTCTACAGAAAATAAAAAACGAAACGAACCAATTGGAAAATTCAAGTGTAAGCGATGAAAGTATAGGTGACATTCACGTATTTTCATCATCATCAGAAGTTACAGATAAGTACATGATTACGGTGAAGATAGAATCAGCTCAACTTTCTATGGAATTTGACACAGGAGCTACATTATCGTCTATCTCATGGAAACAATATAGGGACCTTAATATTGGTAAGAAAATATACAAATCTGATATTAAAATGAAGACATACACTGGTGAGAAGATTATACCGAAAGGAGTAGCATACGTAAAATGCTCTTATCGAAATCAATCATTTTATGGCAAACTATACATAATCAACAAAGACGTAGACCCCATATTTGGCCGAAGCTGGATGAGAGCAATCAATATTGAAGACTTGGCCGATATTCGTATAGTACAAATTGAACATGAACGCCCTGGTCTTGATCTATTATTCAAAGAATATGCATCCATTTTCGAACCAAATCTCGGTAAGATTCCAAATTTCCAGGCACACCTCAGTCTCAAAGAAGATACTCAACCAATCTTCATCAAACCTCGTAGGGTACCATACGCACTGAAGATAAAAGTTGATGAAGAAATTGAGAGACTTTGCGCACAAGGAGTAATTACAAAGGTAGAACAATCTGAATGGGGTACACCAATTGTTCCAATAGTAAAACCCAACGGTAGTATTCGACTATGTGCCGACTATAAAGTAACCCTGAATAAGTATATAAGAGATGAACAATATCCAATTCCGATAATTGAAGATATATTTTCAGAAATGAATGGAGGAGAGATATTTTGCACGTTAGACATCAGCCAAGCGTATCTCCATATGGTAATGGATGAAGAAAGTGCACTACTACAAACACTAAGTACACATAAAGGCACGTATAAGGTAAATAGATTGATGTTTGGAGTCAAAGTTGCACCTAACCTTTGGCAAAAGTTTATGGACAAAATGCTACAAGGCCTTGAAGGCGTTAAATGTTTCTTTGATGATATTATTATACAAGGTTTATCAAAGCATCAGTTACTTTCACGTCTTCAGAGTGTACTACAAAAACTTAAGGAAAACAATCTTCGTGTAAATAAAGATAAATGCGTTTTCTTCCAGAAAAGTATAAATTACCTTGGGCATACAATCGATAAAAATGGCCTTCACAAAAACAGAGACAAGGTTAAGGCAATCCTAAAAGCCGAACATCCTACTAATGTCGGTGAACTACGTTCCTTCCTGGGCATGTCAAATTACTACAATAAATTCATTCAAAATCTTGCGTCCATCACTGCGCCCCTGAACGAACTATTGAAACAAAATAAACGATACGTGTGGACCGCCGAATGTGAGAAAAGTTTTAACAGAATCAAACGGGAAGTCTCAAGCGAAAAGGTTCTTACTTACTTTGATCCCACAAAGACACTAGTTCTTGCTACCGATGCTTCTCCTACCGGCTTAGGCGCCGTTCTGTCACATCGTTCACCTGACGCTTCTGAAAGACCAATCGCTTTTGCTTCGAGATCATTATCTGATAGCGAAAAGAAATACAGTCAAATTGACAAAGAGGCGACTGCAATATTTTGGGGCTTAAAAAAATTCTTTCATTATTGTTACGGTCGTAAATTCATACTGGTAACAGACCATAAGCCTCTAACTTCGATTTTTCACCCACAAAAGACATTACCCGCAATGAGTGCAATGAGGTTATTTCATTATGCGCATTTCTTGTCCGGATTTGATTACGATATAGAATTTCGACAATCTAAAAATAATGCAAACGCTGACTTCTTATCTCGATTCCCTGTAGAAATACCACAAAAAACAGCGGACCAACACTGTATATACCAAAAACAACAAATACATACGTTGAATATCGATCAGGAGAAAATTTCTGTTGAAACCCGGAAAGATCCAGAACTACAAATGATTCTAGAGAGCTTACAAACGGGAAGGTCTTTAGAGAACATGGTTACGGAGACAATGAGCTAACGCTTCAAGACGATTGCATCTTGAAAGGTACACGCGTCATAATTCCATCCAATTTACGTAGCACAGTACTCGACGAATTACATGCCGGACATATCGGTATCGTGAAAATGAAACTTCTAGCCCGGAGTTATGTTTATTGGAAAGGAATAGATAGACATATCGAAGAAAAGGTTAAATCTTGTCGATCTTGCAGATTACAGCAAAACGAACCTCAGAAGGTGCCGACACATCACTGGGAAGAACCAGCTGGCCCTTGGCAAAGAATACACATTGATTTTGCTGGCCCGATAGAAGGATTTCAACTATTTATAATAGTTGATGCGTACTCGAAATGGGTAGAAGTATTACCGACGAAGACTACGACTAGTACCTGGTGTATAAACAAATTAAAGGAATTATTTTGCAATTACGGAATACCTCAAATGCTTGTTTCAGATAATGGACGCCAGTTTACTTCGAATGAATTTGCACAATTTTTGTCGAAACAAGGGGTCACACATAGAACATCGGCGCCGTATCACCCAGCTACGAACGGGCAGGCCGAAAGATTTGTACAGACTATTAAGAGATCCTTACGAATTATGACGGAAAGTTCTGGGACTATGAATGAAAAACTCTTAATAATTAAATCCCAACTCAGACGCACACCAAACTCTACTGGTAAATCCGCATACCAATTGATGTTTGGAAGAGACATCCGAACAAACTTACACGTAATGTTTGGTGTAGGAAACAAGAATCAAAATCATGCGGGGCGGGCGGTTGTACAAACCAACCTTCGTAAACAATTTACACCGGGAGATAGAGTACAGGTGCGAGCCTACTCCGGGAGGGAGAGGTGGAAGTTCGCCACAGTCACGGAGCGGCTTGGACAAGTCCACTACAATGTGAGGACTGAAGACGGACTCGTGTGGCGGCGGCACGTTAACCAAATCCTGCCCTCAACGTTCGGTGGACATCTCAATTAGCGGCGGAGAGACTGACATATCCAAACTATTTTCTAAAATGTAATTCTTTCTTTTCTATGACGTGCTTGTCAGTTTTGGCATTATCCTAAGTATGTCAATAAATGAAATATTGCTTTATGAATAACAAATGTATTATTTACAAATCTAATAATGTCTATAGAACAGATGCTATGTGCATCTAGTTTAGGCGTCAATGATCAAAATGTGCTTGTATTTTAATGTACATACTAAAATTATGAAACACCTGTATCTTTTGTTTGAGTTGAATAAATAAATATTATTAAAAAATATATTAAAATATTAATATTAAACCAGTCACAATAATTATTACTTTCACAGTCCTCAGTTAGTCACCGTCCATAAAAGTCATGTTTTACTAATGGTGGTCATTGTACTAAAACTCTTTACAGACTTTTTGAGACAACTTGAAAAGCACAGACATAATGATGTTCTTATATGCCTGTGTTGAAAAGTCACATACACATAATTCATTTTCACTTCACTGGTGCATATGGATGATTTTTATTGGGTAAAATACTACCGACAATACACAATAAAACTCAAAATATGAAAATAAAAATGAAAACACAATTTCACTCTGCAAGTTCCCGCCAAAAAGGCCAATCGTCTTTTTAGGACATTCCAACCAGTCGATGTTAAGGCGGGTATTCACTATCCGATTTGACGGCTGATTTAAGTGGCCCATTCACAGACCTGACAGAGAAGCGCTCGTGGTGTAGCATGATTAGCCGTTCTTAATCGATCGGCAAAGTTAAGCTACGCCTGTCGTGGTCGGTACCTGGATGGGTGACCGCCTAGTGGTATTTCAAATCGAGCGTTTCCGTGCTTCGGAAGGCACGTAAAGCCGTTGGTCCCGGTTATCACTTAATTGTGATAGTCGTTAAGCTAGTTGGATGCCTCCGAGGCGGCTTGAAATATTCCAACAGTAGGTTGACCACTAGCCTACCTCCACCGATCCGCAGTGGGCACGCGTGGTGGAGTAGTGCCCATTCCCTTTCACCTTCATTTGTGAATGGAGGCCTGTGCTCAGCAGTGGGACATTATAGGCTGATGATGATGATGATGATGATTCACAGACCTGCATGTATGCGGGGCGGCCGCGTCTATTTTTTAGCTAATTAAAACTTTTACGAGTGAAAGTGAAAGCGAACTTAATTTCAACAAATGGAGCGCAGGTTGTCAAACTGTTTTACCCGTTTTAATTAATAATGCTTCGTCTACGCACACACTTGCAGTGAGGTACAAACTTAATATAATCGGGATTACACCTATACTAAAATTGTGCGGTAGTGGTGCTGATTCTGTTGTTTACAACAGTATATCTATTTCTAACAAAAAACATAAGAAAAGGTTGTAAAAAATTAAGTCTTTTCAAATTAGTCCTATGCTTATTTTCAACGCAAATTTAGTCGCCATCTATCGCTGTTACATCTAAATACCCGCAAATTAAAACGGCAAAGACTAATTTGACAGCTTTAAATATGTTCAATCCTTTTTCAATAATGTTTGTAAGAAAGAGATGTGATGTGACTAAAATTAGTTTGGTGCGATTTTCAACAGAATCTGCACCATTGTAAAGTAAAAAGCACTAGTGCGTATTAAGCTGTATTATAGTACATTATGATTCATGTGTGCAAAGTTTGTTATTAATACTCGAGGCGGTATTAAGAGTGCGTATAAAGCAAAATAACAATCTTAGAATTGAAATTTACCCAAGTAAATAGTATTTAAATGAAAAAATATTTTTACATGGGTATTTTTAATATATACGCGAGGGTTCTATCTGAGCAAAAACATAATAGAATGAAATTTCCTCGATAGAAAAAAATCACAAAGCTACCTCTAATAATAATGAATTTTCGGTTTTATTTGTTCATGGTGTATCTAATTAATAGGACTCAATTCGTCATACTTTTCATACAAAACCTCTGTACTTATTTTGGCGTTGTTAAACATTTTTCGTTAGATGTTTTGAAAAAATTAGTATCTTGTGCACTATATATAGCCGTGTAACTAGGCGTAATTAAAAAAAAGTGTGAAACGAATTCAGTCAAAGCCTCCGAAAAACAGCGTATTTGCCTGAACTTTGGCCATATCTAATGTACCTATAAATTGTAAAAGTAAAGAAAACATTTAGATACCAGGCTTGCAAATGTATTGGAGATTCTAAATAACTGGGTAGGGCTCAAATAAAATGTACCTTTAAAAAAAAAAACGCGGTCACCTGTTTGCTCCTAAAGGAGAATGGCGAGATTCCATACATGCTTGGACCTACATTTTTTTTTAACGTATATGACAACCACTGTTGAATTCCTCTAGATTATTAAACTGTAATGCTATTTCTAAAAAAAATATTTACTAAAAAGCTGCAGTTTTTTTTTTATTTGAGTTAAAAGGTTTTATAGGTTATGCCGATTTTGACGTATCAAATGAGTAACGTTCGATATATTATAAATACATTCTAAATGTGGATGAAATCCATTTAGTTCTTAATTATGATTTTACACTAGTTTTGTAGACAATAGAGACAGATAGAGACTGAATAAATATGTTAATACCTAACAATTGTCTCTAGGTAGATATATCCTACTGGTAGGTAGTAGGTACTTTGAAGTATCGGGACATGCATAGGCTTTCAATAAAACAAGGCAATTTTTATTTAGGTTTTTATTCTTCAAAATAAAATCGAATGACAATATCGTCCAAGAATTCTGCCGGTAGATTTATATTGCGTTCATGCAAATCCAAATAACACAGCCAATTGTCGATTATCTAAGGTCCAGATTCAAATGCTATAGTCACGTGTAGAAAAGAAATCGGTATCCGTAGAAAAGCAGAGGGTCGTGGTGTAGTCAGGAGTCAACCAAAAACCGTACGAACGCGCACTAAAAGAAAGTCGAGTTATATTATAATTTCGCAAAAAGTCGATCAATCAACTTCACTCAAGGGCTGTGTTCTACAACTACACACCGTTTGACCGAATACATACTATTACACACCCTATTACACATACTATTACACATACTATTACACATACTATTACACATACTATTACACATACTATTTATTCCACATACTATTGAACTATTACTGAACGCTACCATGATCGTCGGGCGATCACACGGCGTTGTTACTGAACGCAGCCAAGGAGCTCGCTGACCATAGACTACGTACGCGTTTCATTTGACGGAAAAAATATGTCATCGTGTTAAAAAGTTTTTTTTCTCATAGAGAGTTTGTATTATTAAATGCAATAACATTTTTAACTAAACTCTGTTAAAAATAAAATTATTTATCATTATTATGACTAACAGAATCATTCAAATAAAAAAAACAATGTAGAGATAAATACCGTACAAAGGAACATATGGAACGAGATTATGGGTGCGTTCCGAATCACAATCAGCTTAACTAACAGCCTAAAATATATTAATGTATATTTATATTTTCTAGACATACTGCTAGTCCTGAAAAATATTGAATTATGTTATTTAATTTAACTTTAATTAAGCAATTTTTTGATATATATTATGTCGATATACGCAGCTAGGGCCAAATTCGCCATTGTCCTTTTAGTATATTATGGTAATTTTTATCAAGGAATTTTATTTGTTGCATTAAAATAAATACATCAAAATTGATGTTTGCAAAGAAAATACACAAAATCTTCAATTTACACAATATATATAGTTCATAAAACTTTTAATAATTTATTTGCTCCATACAAAACATAAATGTCCCAGCGCAGTCCGTCGATAAGGTTTTAATTTTTATTTTTTTATTACGCTGTTAATTTCATTTCTTTTTGTCTTCATTGTTAGTATGGGAGTTAATTCAAAGATCTTTGTCCGTAAATCTCGCAAAAAATTATAATTGCTTACAAAACAACAAATAAAAAAAATGTCCCATAAAATCTTCTAGTGTGTTACAAGTAATGTGTTACACGGTAGCTTTCGTAGTTTAGTGATAACCACACTAGAATATATTTTGTAGGGTGGCAACACCGTATACCAACAGCCGTCATGTGTCAATTTAATGTCAACCATTTCAGTCTTGTAAAACAAGTGAAGTGATTTGGTGTAGTGTTTTTTCCCTCCAAAAAATTGGTAATTAAACACAGAATTTTCAAGGTAAGTGTTTGTCTTTCGTTATATTGAAGTATATATACTAAATAAATACCTTTTTGTGTCGTATATTATGGCTTTCTTTCCAATATATCTTTGAATAGGCGGCTGCTATAGTCAAGTAAACACTAGAATTTCTCGTGTGTTCGCTCTGGTGTGTTATGCTGTGTTACATAATGTGTTACGTAATACACTGGATAACATTAAGCTTGGTGCACATTGTCTTTAACCGACTGTGGCGGAGTCCAAAAGGGGATAATACATTTGCTTGCGTGTGAATAAACGTGTATAATTGTGTGTGTAATTATATGCATGCCTTCCCTTCTGTTGCTTTATAAGCACTTTATACCAAATAAATTAAAACTAAAAAATTACATTTTGTATTTTTGAAATAGAAGCTTTTGTAAATAACAATATTATTTACAAAAGCTTCTATTTCGGATATTTTTTATATAAGTAGTAAATAAACTTATGCAGTAAGTATGCTGTTCGGTGTGTAATCTTACAATTGAGATATCCTGCATAGTAACAATTGAAGCTTATTTTATACAGATGCCTTCGAGCGCAGCTGAACGGCAAAAACGATACCGCGAGAGGATGAAGAATGAAAATTCAAATAAATACAAGGAAATGCAAAGAAAAAGTGCCGCCAGGACAAATTTAAAAAGAAAAAGAATCGCAGATTTTGAACCAGAAGAGCAAGTAGAACTAAGAAGACAATGGAGAGAAAATAAGAAGAAGAAAACATATGATGAACAGAAAAAAGAAGCATTAGAGTATTTAACAGAAAACAATGAAAAAGCAATGAGAAATAAACAAAGACGTATAGAAACACTAAACTACAGGTTGAAAAAAGAATATTGCGAACTTAAAGGGAACATCAACCAAATGAAAAAAAGAAATGTGTAATTTAAAGAAAAAGCTTTACAGATCTATTAAGAAAAACAAACAGTTAGTCGATTTAATACACACATATAATATAATATTGTTGATTTATACGATTTATCATCATTACTCTTAAATGTGGTAAGATTTTTTAGTAAATATTGATACAATGTAATCCTGCCTTTACAGGGTTCCAGCGTGTTACAAAATGTCCAGTGTGTTGCATTTTAATTTATGTGTTACGTTTTCTAGTGCGTTATGGTACAAATTTTGTGAGCCCCACCCAACTAACTTTTTTTTCACAAACTTGTAAGATTTTTTCACAAGAAGTATACTCCTGGAACAAGTTTTATGAATGCGAAATCATGAATGACGACCTAGTGAAGCGGCCGCAAGTGATCAGCGGAATTTACCGACTGATAACCGACGGCTCTGATGCTGTCTCTCTTTTTTCGCAGTCAAACATTACGTTGGATGAAACAACAAGCTTTTAGACTATGCTTGCGTTGAAGTTGCGCCGACCACAGAGGGCCGCCTTAAGACAAAAATTCGATAAATAATATCACTAACATATGACCTAGGGCTGCTACTAACGATTTTTTTAAATATTCTATACTTTACGAGTTATTTAGATAAAAAGCGTTCATTTTTGTTCAGCGAAACACGCTATCTCCATCTCATCTTCACGCAACGATTAGACATAAGTTTGTTTCATCTGACATTGCCATATTTTTCTGGCATTTACGCGATAAGTGAGCGCGAAACGTGTCATACGACGTTTTTCAACATACTTGCGAGGAAAAAAACAGACTTGTATTTATTTAAGTAGATTTTTTTGATATGCTTGGTCTGCCGACACATATGTCACTTGGAGTGAAGTACGATCTTATTATCATAATCGGGATTATACCAATCATAAAACTGTGCGGTAATGTAAAGTAAAAAGCACTAGTGCGTAATAAGCATTAGATACTAAAAACGGTGCAATAAATGTCACTTTACGAGCGAGTGTGTTGAAAAGAATGTAACGCGTTATCTTTTATCTTTAGCGTCAAACTCAAATCTGAGTTGAGAAGAATTCACTTCCGTTAGCTATTCGATACAGCTAAATGGTTCGTCCTATGGACGGTTTTGACCAAATTACCAGTGACGGTTTTGACCAAATTACCGTGTGTGTACAGTGTGTATAATCCTAACTTATACTATAAATGCGAAAGTTGACTTTTTGCGGGAACTTGCAGAGTGACTTTGCATTTTCGTTTTTAAATTTGTGTATTTTGAGTTTTCTTGCATATTATCGGTGGTATTTTATCCAATAAAGATCAATCCATATCTATTCATTATCCGCCTTACTCATAAAACGTTATTTAACTAATAAGCTGATTAAGTGGTCACCTAAATAACGTCAAATTGTTTGACAATGACAGCAAAGTGACGTTATTTATTTGACCATTTATTCAGTAGATTTAGTTAAATAGCGTTTATGAGTAAGGCCGTATATGTCTGTGATCCATGTGCCTGGTGCACATGTGAAATGAAATGTATTATGTGTATCGTGACTTTTCAGGTTGTCTGAAGAAGGCCGTGAAAACTTGTACCACCATTGTACTAAAATATGAATTGTATGGACAGTGCCGACCAAGAATCGTATATATTAAATTTAAGATTCTTGGTGCGGACTAAATGAAAGTGATATATATCAACTCGAGAAAACTCAATAAGACAAGACTGTATGGTTCACACCTTTGCCTGCCTTTATTTAAGATAGTTGCTGCTACGAAAAAAAATATTCATTAATTTAATATTTCTACTGGCAAGCCCCAGTAAATTCAAAATTCAAATTTTATGACGATTGCCGTTTCATCAACCGCTCGCTTCGCTATAAAAATAGTGCAAGCTTTCTTTCTTGTATAATTTTAATGTAATTTTTTGAAATAATAGTTTGCTGGCCTGTTTCTTCTTTTACGTGACGAAGTAAAATGTAAGTAATACATTATGTTGAAATATATATCTGTGTGTCGTACAATTTCGGTTTCTGTACAGGGACTAATTTTTGTTATATCGTCGTTACGTCCAAAAAGGTTGCAATCATCGAATAATTATAAAATTATTTTTAGAAATTATTGGAAGACTAATGGCAGTTGTATTTGCATATATTGATACCATTTGGGGGGAAAAGAGAAAATATTGACGGAGGAGAAGTGGAGTCGTCCCTTCTTCAAACATCTGCCCAACAATATTTTGAATTCTATAAGAAGGACATGGTTGCACCGTTCGAATCATAGAAGCTGAACGTTGAATAAAAAGAAATATACAACAATTTTGCAAAGATGGTTGATGGAGAGAAAGCTTCTATAGATACAGTGCAAGTGGCACTCAGGGTGAGGCCACTTATGCAGCTGGAGATTGATCGGGGCTGCGATGAGTGCATAGATGTGGTGCGGGGGAACCCTCAAGTCCAAATAAAGGACTTAGCTTTCACATATAACCATGTATTTCCTCAACACATAACCCAGCAAGAATTTTATGATACAGCTGTTAAGGGTCTTATAGGAAAACTTTTTCAAGGTATTTTTGTTTTTTTAATTGTAAATATAATTATTTTCAAATTAAATATTTTAATAAAAGGTTACTTAAGTATACATTTATAACTAAACTAAAACTACATTAAAATTATAAAAACAAGATTAACATACATGGGAGTAATTTTAACCTGCTAAGTCGCGCAAGTACCGTGCGGTACGATAAAAAAGTTTAAATCACCGCCCCCAGGCTGGGTACCCAAAAACCTGGCTGCATTACCACATTGATTTGCGAGGCTAATACATTGCCTGAGCTAAGCGCCAGTGGCCTGTTTCACATTACAAAACTTCAACGGTGTCATAGCGACATCAACTATTTAAATTGTATTTGTTGAAATATTAATCTATTATAATATTGCAATTACATATTCATGCTAAAATTCTCAGTCTTGTAAAGAATTTGTGAAAATATAATAAATTTTGAATTCAACTATACAGTCAAATAAGTTTTATATATTACAGTACTTGCTTATAGAAGAATGTTTGTATCTGTTTTATTACCCTGTGTCAGTATATTCCTAATTTTTATTTATTCCAGGTTATAATGTAACAATACTAGCATATGGACAAACAGGATCGGGGAAGACTTACACAATGGGCACAAATTATACAGGATCAGATGGGGACTCTAGTAAACTAGGTATGCTTAAAATTTTTAATACCTTATAGCGTGTGAATAGATTTCAGGGTCAGCAATGGGTAGGTGGTGTGGAGCTATCATCGTCTTAAAATGGCTGTGAAATAGCATTTAGTTTTACCTCTTCAAGTATTCAAAATATGTCCATATATTTCAAACATTATTCTTCATTATGTGTTATAGATTGTTTGCATTCCAGGAGTAATACCCCAAGCAGTAGCAGACATATTTGACTTTATAGAAACCCACGAAGACAAATTCACGTTCAAAGTGACGGTCTCTTTCATGGAACTGTACCAGGAGCAGTGTTATGACTTACTCTCCGGAAAGGAGCGCAGTCACAGTGTTATTGAAATTAGGGAAGATATTAATAAGGGGGTTATTTTACCTGGTAAGTAATAAAAAGAGATTAATAATTTGTATATTGTATCCAGTGTTGTCATAACTGTTATGTCTAGAAATCTACCATATTAGCCTGGTAAATGATTGCTCACAAGGAGGGCGTGGATGGAAAGATTGAAAGCAGAAAAATAATGGAACTTTGTTTGGACTAGTTAGGAGACAAACATACTAAAAGTCCCCACCCCTCTGAGGTAAGCACAAAGAAGGTCCCGTATTTTGATTTTTGGTTTACATCTCCAAAACAATACGTCATAGTAAATTTTGTTATGCTGCATTATGAAAGCTGATAAAATTCTTTACAACTTTGAGTCATACACTTTTTGCCTATTCCCAATCGTTGTCTAGATATGAGCTCTGAAAAACGGTAGATTTAAAAAAAAATATTTTTACAACAATACATATCATATCAATAATAACAATAGCATTATCAAATAATAAACGCGGATGTAGGTTTAGTTACAGTAGTACCCAACTGTACGGCTGTATGGCTTACCGATACCTGCACAGAAGATACTTTTTGTACATATTCAAAGCGCGGGGATCCGCTATTGGTCGGCAGCTGCCGCCTGTTAGCGCGCGCCGTGCGGAGGGGCGTGACTTGCGAGTGAGACGGAACTAACAGCTGCCGTGTATTATAAACCTTATAGTAGTGATCTAAGGTTGATTGTAAGTTAAGCATTCTTTCGTTAATCTTCGGGGCCATACTTTCTTTTCTGTGCGAACGAAGATTCACGACGCGCCTTATCAGTTGGGTAATACTGTACATAAATAGGAACCTACTGAGAGCTGGACCTATATTACAAAAAATGTAATAAATTTTTTAATCTCACATCATACTGTATATCAGGTATAACGGAGCTACCAGTAACGTCAACAATGGATACCATGATAGTGCTGGAGCGAGGGTCATCAGGCCGAGTGACTGGTTCCACGGCCATGAACCAGGCGTCCAGTCGCAGTCACGCTGTATTTACCATCGTCATAGCTAAGGAGAGCCGCACTGATAAGTTTGTGAACTTTTTAATTGGCAAGATTGAAATTCTTTAAAAAATATGAGGAAAGATTTTATAAATACACAAGATAGTTTGATGAATGAACTCCAATTTAAAGCTTGATTAATCCTCTTAAGAGGAAAGGATGGCAGCAAAAAAATTGAAAAATAGGTTTTTAACATATCTATTGCTGTCACGCTGTGCCCATCTATCCCGCCCGAGGGCGATAGAGAAAACTACAGCTTGGACTGATTATACCTATTTAGATTAGACGAAATCGCTATTTCGTTCGTTTAAAAAAAAAATCAAAAATCGCTTTAGCTATAATAAGAAGAGCTTTGACTATGTCTGTCCGTTTTCGTTTGTGTTTTTATATTCGTCAAATTTGTTCGCTGGACGTCTGATAAGGGTGTTAAAAATGGTAAGTTTCTGTGATTTTAGAAGGCTCCTAATTCTTATAATAATGAATTTATGGAGAAAAACACAACCGAGGTACATACAGTGGTACCTACAGATTGCATGGTAAAATAATCATTGCTCTAGTGTCATTATCCAGAGAGGAAACTGAGGATTACGTTTGTATGAAACATATGCCACCAGCATTTCCTCTTAACTTATGTCACTGAAATGTGTTTTGGTCATTAAATAATCCATTTACCCACAGAAACCTAGCTACAACATCAAAATTCCACCTGGTTGACTTGGCTGGTTCAGAGCGCATAAAGAAGACCAAAGCGAGTGGTGAACGACTAAGGGAGGGCGTCAAAATCAACCAGGGTCTACTCGCGCTCGGAAACGTCATCTCGGCACTCGGAGACGGCACCAATAGAAGCTACATCAGCTATAGAGATAGCAAACTTACAAGGTTACTGCAGGGTAAGTTGAGATCATAAAGCTTAGACAGACATATTAAATCAATCAATCATTTGGTTTGAATTCAATTCGTTTCCGTGTTACGTAAGGCACGTAAAGCCGTTGGTCCCAGTTATCACTTAATTATGATAGTCGTTAAGCTAGTTGGAGGTCTAATAGGCGGCTTGAAATCTCCAACAGTAGGTTGACCACTAGCCTACTTCCACCGATCCGCAGTAGGCACGCGTGGTGGAGTCTATACATTTTTAAATATATTTTTTTTGCCATTATAGTAGTAAATATGTTGATTATGTTGTATTGTATTGTTGGCAGACAGTCTGGGTGGCAACTCTCTGACGCTGATGGTGGCGTGCGTGTCGCCGGCCGACTACAACCTGGACGAGACCGTGTCCACGCTGCGCTACGCCGACCGCGCGCGCCGCATCCGCAACAAGCCTATCATCAACCAGGACGCTAAGGCCGCTGAGATCGTCAGGTATGCCTTTATATTTAGCCTTTGTAAATGGTACTCTAGTAACCATCTTGAGAAAACCATAGAACTGAATAATGTCCCTGGGTATTTATAGCACGTGCTGAATACCACCCTCTAATTTAAAAGCTATCGCCTATCGGTGTTTCGCCAGTTACACTTGAGACCCAGTTCCCTTCTAAGTTTTGTGTGCTTACTACCTTCGACCACACCATCACTTATACCAGTCCCTTTAAGATGATATCTCGAAAGTATCTCATGTATGTAAATTTTATAATGATCCAATATTTTTTCCTCAGACTAAACAATCTAGTGAATGAACTCCGTTTACAAATGCTCGGCAAAACTCCGACGATTAGTGATCAAAACTACGAAAATTTACAAGATGAACTAGAAAGAGAGCGATCTAGATATGCTGAATTATTAAAAAAACATAAACAAGTCACAGAGCACCTTAGTAACATGCTTATTGAGAATACAAATTTATGTGAAAAAGCACTCTTAGCTGAAGCAGCAAAGGACAAAATCGAACGGAAATTGAATGAGCTCACAGAACAATGTAATCAGACTATTGAAAATTTGAATACAACTGATAAGGGTGCAGACGATGATCATCAGAAGACGTCAGTGGTGGACTATTTGAAGGAAATAAAGACGAGATTAGAAGACTTGCAGTCTGTTAACTTGAAGACTAATGTGGAGTTGATAGATCATGAGATAAAACTGTCGTTTGTCAAAGATGATGATGATGCTGAAAAAGGTGACGACGAAGTCATTCTTAATGAGGATCAAGCAGTATTGGAGGAAGAGAAAAGAGCTATGGGACAGGTTCGTGATTTTACTCTTTTATTTGGATGCTTCAGTCAAATGATTCATGCAAACAGGGATGTTTCCTGGGAAAAAAAAAATTTTTGATTAGTCCGTCAGTTAGATAAATCAAAAATATTGGACACGTATTTTTTGCTAAAGCACGTCAAAGTTCGGGAGTAGTCATTAGTATATACTTTGGTTAATAATATATCAAGCTTCAGCGTCGAAAAAAATTGCCCCTAACTCTTAGGGGCTAAATCAAACAAAAATGAATAAAAACGCAAAATAATGTTCGATTTTAATTGGAATAATTCAACAACTGCTATCATTATGAACGTGACTATGTAGTATGGTGACGCTCTTTCCAGGTATATATGTATTTCTATGGTAATATATAAAATCCATTCCACACAGGTGGCGTTGAACCAAGAGTTGCAAGAGCTGAACCGTGCCATGGCCATCAAGGCATCCGTGGTGCAAGCCATCCTCGCCAACAACAAGGAGATGTTAGACAACCACCAGAACTTGAGGGACAACGAAGAGAGGATCACACACTTGGAGAAGGAGAGAGATGAACTCATGCAGCAGTTGAGGCAGACTAAGGTTAGTGCTAATTTTAGTACATTAAAGATAAAATAAAGTGACAGATTTTGATACTGGTCACAGAAAAAAAAGGAATGTTACTCCATTGATATGGAAAAAAGCAGGTAGTTGAGTAAAGATTGTGTCTCACTTACGGAATTTCGAAGTATTTTTTTTATTATCAAGTTGGTTCCTTCACTTGGTGTTCTTATTTATTATAGTGTTTTTGACGTAAACTTCATCCCTTAAACGGGTAATTTGCGGAACATATCTACGTCTGCCGGGCTATTGCGTATCTTTGGTGGTAATCTTAACGAACATCATTAATTATTTCATCCAATGACGCGCACGCGTTACGACGCGACGATGACTATACGTGATTAGATGAAATTCATTAATGGTTTTCGTTACGATTACCACCAAAGTTACGCGGTAGAGCCCCTGATGTTATGACGTCTCGAAAATCATCACTTCTCGTCTCATTCCCCTTAGTGTATACACATGTATATATTCTAAAAGCATTTCTTATAATCCTGTAGACTAAAGACCCATCCAACGAGGAGCGCCGCACAAAGGTGTCTGCTCTCGAGTCCGAGATAACAGACCTCAAGAAGCGTTGTCAGAAACAAGCCAATATCATCAAGACAAAGGAAAAGAACGAAGCTAAGATCGCAGCGTTGAACGCTGAGCTACAAGCAATGAAAGTCACTAAGGTATTTTAATTAATGATTCTTTTCATTTTATAGGTGTATTATTGTCAACTATTTCTCGGAAAGATGTAGAAGTGAACAAAAGTGTCAATAGGTAACAGTGGGTCAAAGTTCAGCCAAGTAGGCATCATGTGATTTATTGACCATCATCCCAATGTCAATTTAGGTACCGTTTTACAAGCTTTTATTTAACTTGCAATGTATGTATGTATGTTTGTTCGGGTGGAATCTTGCAATTCGAATATCACCCCTTCCAGTGGTCGGATTGACTTGATATTTGGTATACATTAGTATATTAGATGACAATGCACAGTACAATCAACAAAAAGTAAAGTCACCAAAAAAGCTTGTATTAAAAATGAAATTTTTAACAAAAACTTATGTTGTTCATTTATTCAAATATTCATTGTTATTCAAGTTATGTATATTAGGCAAGTTATTTTATGACATGTACTAAGGGTCCTTCGAAGAACAATCCTTTCAGTACGTGATGAAATAACATACCAGCCATTTCCATACGACTAAAAATTAAACTTTTATGTTTCTTGAATTAATTTTTTAACCTCGTAAATAGCCTAGTTTTGAAATTCCATCAGAAACGTTTATTGAACATGTTTGTTCTTATTCCCTCTAGGTTAAGATAATAAAGCAGATGCGCGAGGAGAGCGAGAAGTTCCGCCGCTGGAAGGCGGACAGCGAGCGCGCGCTGCTGCGGCTGCGCACCGAGGACCGCAAGCGAGCCACCGCCATGGCCAAGATGGAGAGCCTGCACGCCAAGCAGCAGAACGTGCTCAAGCGGAAGATGGAGGAGGCAGTCGCTGTCAATAAGAGACTTAAGGTACACAGATTGGTAGACATCTTTAAAGCGTTGTCGATTTTTACGCTTTTACGCTCTTAGTGGATTGGAAGCGGGAGAGGATCGTTTCGACCGCCTCGATTGGTTGATCAGTCTGTACTTGCATCCCGCGCTGCGCCAACTTGTCCCCACTACGTGCCCAAGATATTTGCCGTATACTGTACATAACATATAACGGGTGGAGATTTCGAGATGGCATATTTTCAAAACCTATGTTGTGGGTTAGTCATGCTGAACAAATTTTACTATAGGATCGTTAGATAGGCAAAACAAATACACAATGGGGCAAATGGCGACATGTTGGGGAACATGTCCCTCAACAACTATGTGGAATGTCCCGAAACAAATGTCGCGAAACATTTTGCAGGTCACAGAACTCTGAGCGGGAGTAAGCAACATGTTCCGCGTCACGTAAAATGATGCGGGGCATGTTGCGGGACAATGGGCAACGTTGCAGCGTCACGTAGATTGAGCGTTGCGCGTCATGTTGGGAGACATTCTGTCTCCTAGTGCAGGGGTCGGCAACCTGCGGCTCTTTCGATGTAAAGCTGTGGCTCTTCAGCTCCATACGCAAAAAAATATAATTTTATCAAAACCCTTTAAAATCGATCCATTTGTAGGGCTGACGATCTTCGAGTCAACATACTCGTGCGAGCAAGCGTTCTCTTGCATGAATAATAGTACATTATGATACATGTGTGCAAATTTGATTATTAACACTCCAGGCGGTGTTAAGCGCGTGAGCTGCAGGCGAACGCGATAAGGGAGCCGAGAGTGTAATAAATCAATGCACACGAGTGTCATACGACATTTTTCAACACCAAGTGTGTTGAAAAATGTCGTATGAGGCAAAAAACAGACTTGTATTTTGCAATAAGTGTCACTTTATTAGCGAGTGTGTTGAAAAATAATAAAAAACTGTTTTTAAAAAATGCCACAAAAAAAGTTGCGTTTCAAAAGGTTGCCGACCCCTGCCCTAGTGTGTCTGAAGCTTTAATCACAATTCAAGTGGCGTGAGTGTGTATAACGAGCCAGTGGTATATACAATTGTAACGCTCTATGTGCCTTACCTTAATCTGAATAAATTAATTTTGAGTTTGTAATCGTCACTGCAGGATGCGTTAGATAAACAAAAGGTGTCGCACATGAAGAGAAACGCAAAGGGCAACGTGAAGGCGGCCGCTATACAGCAGTTCATAGAACAGGAGCTAGAAGTTTATATCAGTATTTTCGAGGCCGAGAAGTCGCTTGAAGAACTCATGGAGTACAGGTGAATGTTGCTTTATACTTTGAATAGGCGTTTGTAGACTACCTCGGAATATTAGTGTTGTTGAGGGAGGCCGTTCAATAGTATGAAACAAAGTATGCCATATTTTTCCTACCTACCCTATGATGAAAGATGAATGAATGATTTAAGGCCATGATAGCTCAGTGGTAGTGACGTCGGATACCGAGACGAAGGTCCCGGGTTCGAATCCTACAATGAGCTTGAGCTTTTGGTGAAGGAAAATATTGTGAGGAAACCATAGCATGGTGGTAGGGTACTTTTCATTACCAGCCTGGCTGGCTACCACCTTCAAGTTGAAAATCTATCGCCAAGCACCTTTCGGTGTGTTCCGATAGCTGCACTTGAGAGCCAGCTCCTTCTAGGCTTTCTTCGGCCCCATCATCACTTACCATGGTGAGATTGCGGTCAAACACAGGCCTATAAACAGTAAATATTTTTTTTATATTTTGAACGAATTGACTAGTGTTTAGACTAAATGCAAGTTGCAAATTAATTTAAAAGCGCGGCATTTTGGTTAATTGCACCTACTTTTCGGGCACGCTTGGGCTTGGTTCTAAGGCTAGTCTAATAATATATATAAAATGCTTTTGTGGGTACGTAAATACGCAGTTTTCTCAATCACCACCAACCCCAATCAACTTCCCGTTGGGGTGGTAAATACCCCTTGGTCTCCAGGTGGTAGTAAGGTAGTTTGGTCGCGGTGGGTGGAAGGGGGTGGTTGTGGGTGGCGAAAATGTTAAAACATATATTGCTGTCCTTTTCTAACGCATGAGGACTTCTGAAAAGATCTCAAAATTCTAGAAATTTCTAGAATGATCTAGGAAGTTCCAAAATGAGTGAAATTTATTATGATCGATTTAGAATGTTCGAGAAAGTTCTAAAATGAGTGCAATTTAAAATGATAGAGAAAGTTCTAATTTTTTTTGATTGATCTGGAAAGTTCCAAAATGTGTACGAGTGTTATTATTGATCTATTATTGTTATTGTTTTAACTAAAAGAACCAAATCGAAATCGAAAATAGAAATCTATAATATCTGTTAAAAATGTATCCTTATATATTTTTTATACCACTAAATATGCAATGTATTTTAACCCGAGCAACGCCGGGATTCGCTGCTAGTTGTATAATATTAATAATAACCGGCAGGGCGTGGATAACGGAGCAGATAGAGAGCCTGCGCAACAACACCGACGACGAGGCAAGCAGGAAGAAGATCTCCGAGCTCGAGGATGATCTGGCACTCCGCAAGGCGCAGATATCAGATCTGCAACAGAAGATTGTCACTGCGGATTCTGGTCTGTATCATTCTCGCTATGTGATTGAGCTTTGTATATTTGTTTGCAATTCTATTTCTTTAACATACTAATTAAAATTGCTAAACAGTTTGCGACAGGAAACACTAATATATGTATGTGGCTGATGTCTTATTTATAGCTCGAAAAATTGCACCAAAACTTCCTGAATTCTTGCACAATAGACTAATCCCCTTATTCATAGTCACTTTTTTTTACTTAATAATAATAATAAATAAATAATAAACAAAATCAGTGTAATATTGTGCCCCGTCTCACTCTTTCGATCACCAAATGTCACCTGTCAGATAAAGACTTCGGAATTTTAGCTAATCAACGTTTGATAACTTTATTATGAATAAGGGGGTAAGATTATAATATTATTCACAGAGGGCAAATCTCGCACGCAATGGGACAACATTCAATCTATGCTCGAAGCTAAAGTGGCGATGAAATGCCTCTTCGATCTTCTCATAGATGCAAAAAGAGAACTCCAGAACAAGAGTGAGCAGGGCTATCAAGCCAGGTATGAAGAGATAAAGGAAGCCCATGACAGACTGGCCGTGGAGTATGAGAGTTCTAAGACAGAGTATGAGAGACAACTGACTACACTTAAGGTGCAGAGTGAACAAAAGGTAAGAAGTCCGAATTTATTGCTTCTATCTAGAACGTATTTTGCACGGAAAAAACAGATTTGTCCAAGTGTCTTTTCTCAAGCTAAGTAGGTACTTTACAGTCCCAGAACAACATTTTATTATGAGATAAAATGTGAGGTTAAAAAAAAATCTCGTTTTAAACATACAAGATTTTCAAAGTAGATTTGTAGAATATTCCTCTCTTAGATGTTAGGCTTGCGCATTTGACTACAAAGAATAAGATTTTTCATACAAACAAAATTCCCCCCTTTTCACCCCCTTAAAGTTTGAATTTCCGAAAACCCTTTCTTAGTGCTCGCCTACATTATAAAAGGAAGCCTTGTGCAAAATTCCACGTTTTTAGTCGTAGCCAGTAGCTTGGGATGTGCGTTGATATGTCAGCCAGTCTGTTTCTTCTTTTATATTACAAATTTCATTTTAGTCTCACTAACAAAACTTCATTGCATTAGAGGCAAAACAAAAAAAAACTTGTATAAGTAAATAGCAAACTCAAAGTGCACTTGCACCCAATCATAAAACATGTGGCAGCATCGAGGAAATATCCCTTTAGAGTAGTAATATCGAACAATCAAATTCCGCAACTAGTCAGTGATTTTGCACTGAGTTTAAACAGTAAAGATCAATCACTGCGTCGCGTGTTCTTGACTTGTCCAATCAGAGCGCATTGTCGGTGTAGGGAATTGGCAGAATAGATTTCAAGCAAAATGAACGTCATTGCGCTTCTTTTGGTTAATTGTTCGATGTGTGGCAGCCACACAAGATAATATGGTGATAATTTTCCAGCTCACAGCGTTGGTGGCGCTCCAACGGGGGGTGGCGGGACATGGCGATAGGTCTGAAGCTTGCAAACATCTGCAGAACGTCATACAGTACCAGCAGGAGCGGCTCGAACAGTTCGAGGAGGAAAATGTACGTTACACTTACCATTGTAATATATTGTCAACCCTATGTGGTGACAATAAGGATATTTAATTAGCTTTATAATAAAAATAGAGGATATGAAATATGATAATCAGCGATATTAGAATATATAAATCTTATCAACAAACAAAATTAGTTGCTAATTGATTGACTTTATAAAATTATCCGTATGTTCAAATTTTATTGCAGTGTTAATTTGCAGTTATGAAGCGTTATTGTGTATATTTAAAATGGTCGTGACGCATATAAACATCAAAGACCGTGAAAATAACCTCACGTTTTTCTTTTCTTTGTTGTCTATAGTAAAGAGATAAAATTATAACAATTCTTTTATCACCTAACAACAAATATAGTATGGAAAAACTCGATCTAACCTAGGTTATGTCTTTGAAATTTAAACATAAGTGAGTAATTCATGTTTTTGATCCCACAGAAAAAGCTAGTAGACGAGTTAGCACAACTTCGTTCTGCAGACAAGAAAGCTAAGAAGCGGTCCAAGAAAGATTCTAATGAAGTAAAGAAAGTGGTGTACGTCGAGTTAAGCGACGAGGAGGAAGAAGACTTTGAGAATCCAGATAAGGATCCCGACTGGAGAGCCACGCCACTATTCAAGCGGATACAGGTACGTACGTAAATGGATGGCAGGTGTATAGTTTTTCTAGTATACGTAGCTTACGTACTGAAACATCTATGTAAAGTTATAAAAAGATGAAAAATTTAGGAAAGATAGGAAAAAAAACTTACTTAAATATAGCAAAAAAAATGTTTCTTAATTTAAATTCTTATAGGTACATACTTATAATATTTTTGTTAGAATCAAGTCTTTATAGTATACTAGCTGTCCCCCGCGGTAGATAGCCTATGTCCTTCTCCATACCATAGGCTATCTGCATGCCAAATTTCATGATGATCCGTTGAGTAGTTGAGGCGTGAAGGCGTAACAAACAAATAAACAAACAAACAAACTCACTTTCGCATTTGTAATAGTTAGGATAAGGATAATCATAATTTACGTTTACTTTTTACACATATTTGGCATTTAATGAATTTCTACTGGTAAAATGTTACTTCTTCTATAGTTAAATCACCAGCCAATCTACTCGCATGTCCGCAGGCACAGCGCTCCCGACTAACAATGAACTTCACAAGCCCGGAGCACACGCCGCCCGCGCCTGTGGCTGCCACCGCACCTGTGGCTGCCCCAGCAGCTGTGGCAGCCACCGCCATGGCCGCCCCCGCCCCCGCCCCTGTGTCGGGACGTGCCGTGAAGCGAAGCAACGACGGTGCGGCACACTGCACGTGTCGAGGTTCCTGCTCCACCAAGATGTGCGGTTGCGTCAAATCGGACAAGGGCTGCAGCGAATCTTGTCGCTGTCAACATGAGCTCTGCAAGAACAGGAGACAATGCAGCGATAATGAAGATAAGGAGAACAATGTGAGAATACTAATAGTGTTTCTGAATCTCGTTAAACCAAATGCTACATATTCCGCATGCGAAATTCAGGTTTTAGTGGTTTTGTATGGGGCAGCCACATGACTTCTATATTATGCTTTTCCATAGAAAATTCGAAAGTTGAAAATCCGTCGCCATGCACCTATCGGTATGTTTCGATAGCTGCACTTGAGAGCCAGTTTCTTTTTACCATGGGAAGATTGCGGTCAAATACAGAAGACAGTACAACTTTCCACAAAGAATCACGTTCACAGAAAGTAGATCTTGTCTAGACCTATTGCCTCAACCTGGAGTCTGACGACAATACACTACATCTGAGCTATTATTTAATTGGGTAACAGTAACTTAAGGTAACACAATATTTAATTTCCTTACAGCCAGCCAGTTCCGAACCCTCTCTCGATATTACACCACCACCATCATATTTTGACAAACGGTAAGAAATTAACATTAATTTTATGCTGATATCATCTTCAGCTATAACTCGTACAAAAACTGAAGTAAACTTTCGAAAATATGAAATCTGGAAATATCTACCAAGTATATCATAATTTAATTCATACAATAAACATGTTTAGATTCGAAACGTCTCAAGAAATATATGAAAATAAAAATCAGAAGGCTAAATCCTTAGTTTCTCCTTCCAATACTAACGAACTATCAGTACGTCAGAATGCACGTACATTGCGGCCTTTGACCAGCCGGAGGCTACATAACGATAATCATACTCAGAAATGGATGTATGCACTTCTGTTGTACAACACTTGTCTCGCGCCCATGTCTACATACTGCGTCAACAGCATGTTTGAATATGGAATGGACGTGGCCAAATATAATGTGGTCTCCAACATCTTCAAGTATCTGATGAAAGAGGTTAATGGCCTGCACTTATTGAGGCGGAGAGGGTAACATGTACCGAATGCAATGTACCTATAGTGTTCATGTGTGGTGTTTAATTTGTATTGGGCAACCTGCGGTATAAAATCTAGCAATCATTTTGATAAGTATTCTTCGTCCAGTCTTACATCTCGCGTACGCCAAAACTGCAGAGAACATCTCAAAATAAAAATCGATGATTTGCTAGACATTGGTAATTGGATGACAGTGCAAGTGCAGACAACAAAAAGTACAGTCACCATAAAAAGCTTGTATTAAAAATGTTTTGTTTTAAAAAAAACTTGTGTTATTTTAGTATGTTACAAGTGTTACGACTCACTGTATAAAATAATGTAAAATTCAAAATTACTCATGAAAATGGAAAGTTATTGCGCCGCAACTGATTCTCCAGACACGTGTAGATTCGTTCCACACTTTTGTAATGTTTTCGGCATGCTATGCCTTCAGCCTCGATAAGTGAAAAGGATCTTATATTGTTATTTGACGCTTGAGAACTATGCTCTTACTGGACACCCGTCAATACTTCACATAAAGAAGCTAATACATATTTGTTTGTTTTCAAAGGAACAAAGAAAAGTATTCGTTTTATAAAAACTTGTCCGGCATTTGGCACATATTTAGAAGGAGGGATTCACTGTAATGCAAACGAACATTCTCAGTAAGTGCATAGTTCTGCAAAGCAATCATTAGAGTTAATTGTGCTTGATTAGAAATTGGTTTGTTTCCATAGTCCTTAGGTATATTATAGCCATGTTTCCTCACGTAGATAAGTAAAAATGTTAAATAGTTGACTAGTTATATAGACTATATACATTTTGATTTGTAGTGTGTGTATCTACGTGTCATGTATATCCCTATTATTCAGTTGATTTAAGATTTAAACCCCTCCCCATTATAATTTTTTTTGTCATGCAGAACTATGAGTTTACTGAGATTAATAAATGCAATATTAGAATTTCATATGAGAAAAATAAAGCATACGTCATAATTAACAGAATATTTTGCTGTATAGTTTAATTAAAAAGTTTCATTGTTGTTTGCAGCGGTCCCCTTGACGCAACATACGTAAAGAAGAAGAAAAGTTACTTTTTTCCTCACGAGGAGGCAAATGGAAACCTATAAAGGTGAGACTATACTAATTATACTTAAAAACAACTAAATTCATTCTACTAAGAACTTGCCTTATTTACAGAGATAAATATACAGGTTTGTTTTTCTATTCGCCATATTTACGGAGTTGATTTTTTACTTGAATCCAAACACGATTCATATTCGATATTGATTTTTATTTGTACTAACTACAAAAACAACTTGATTAATACAGATTTTCTTATTAATTCGTGTTCTAATCAAAGAATATAATTTATTATCAAACTCCGTAAAGATGAGAATGCAATACCACCTCATGTAGTGTTTACTGGTTTGTATATGTCACCGTATTTTTGAAATGAATTGAATTGAAAACCGTTAGTTTATAATCTACCTAGCGAGATTGTAAACTCCCCGATAAATTGTGAACTGTACCATACTGCTTACAATATAACGTATTCATTTCCGATAGTTTATAATCTATCCATGTCAAACCGTCATAATGCAAACGAACCTGCACTTGCCGACGGGTTCACAATCTGTCCGATTTTATCACTCGTAATATTATGAACCGTCCCTGCCGGGCTATTGCGTATCTTTGGTGGTAATCGTAACGAACACCATTCATTATTTCATCCAATGACGCACACGCGATATGGCGCGACGATGACCATACGCGGGCCCTGATTGGATGAAATTTATTAATGGTGTTCGTTACGATTACCACCAAAGTTACGCGGTAGAGCCCCTGATTGGTCAGTCTTGGCGGTAGAGCGTTTTGTAGAATACTAGAATCAATATCCAATCTTTTTAATGGATACTATAGTTTCACAAATATAATCAAAACACTTTATTTACACGAGAAAATATATTAAGACATCAAAACTCAGGTTATGTTCGGCTACTAACAGTTATTTTTCACAGAAACTTGACTTATTATTTTAAATCCTAGTTTATTTTCACAAATAATTGTAACTTTATGATAACGTTCACTTATTTTAAACACAAAATCTATTGAAAATACAAAAAAATAATGTTTGTTGACTTTCGGTGATATGGTAACAAATGACATCTAGCTAAAGATGGCGGTACGGGACACATGACGTTCAACCAATCAGCGCGCAAAGAGCATTCCGTCGGGTTCAAGTATGATGCCAGTTCACAATATAACGGTTTGTTGCGGATAGATTATAAACTATCGGAAATGAATACGTAATATTGTAAGCAGTATGGTACAGTTCACAATTTATCGGGGAGTTTATAATCTCGCTTGGTAGATTATAAACTAACGGTTTTCACAAAAATACGGTGACATATACATTGTATTGTGTGCGGTGCAGCACTTGCCACCAAACTAAGGCACTTGTCCCACCGCTGACGAGTAAACAATTGGCTATCGACTATTTTCTTGTTCAAGAAACACATAACTGAAATATGTAGTATAATAACAGTTGATAGTTCTGACTGTTCACATTACCGGCTAGAAATCTTTCTCCACTATTTGCAAAAGCTATAAAAAATATCGCCACCTTGGTCAGAACAGTCACTCGCTTCGAACAATACGTATACCAGCAATTAGTTATCGCCAGTCGCACTGGCATACTCTCTCATAGGCCAGTGACTAAATTATCAACAAGACACTCGCTACGCGTTGATACAATCTCGTTACTAGTGTTTAGCTCAACTTGCTAAATACGTCGCCAGGTGAGGCAGGTGGCTAGTCTTTTTGGTGATGACAATATGTCATATCGGTACTTATTATATTTTTTATTTTTCAGACTGAATAACATTCCTGGAGCTGTGAAAAAGAAAATTATTATTATTTTATTTATATTTTTAAATTAATAGTGACTTCGTTGAAGGAGCGTAATCCTATTATAAAATGATAGTGCCTAAATGAAAGTGTGTATTATGTTATTATTTTATTTTGTTAAACATAAATTAGGTTACAATTGAGATAAATGAGAGATGCTGGAATTTAATTTTATCTCGATACATGTATTCTATGAAATATTTTAACACTTAAATTTGAAGATAATGACAAAGTAACCAGAGTATTGAAGCATTGATTTATGCTAAAGCTTCAATACTCTGGTTATTATTTATTACTTTGCTGCATAGTGGTTACGAACTGACAAAACATTTGAATTGTAAATAGAAATAAATAAATTTAGGAATCTAGAAAGATATTACAGATTTGAATAAAAAAAGAAACGATTTTTTTTTGTGTACGAAAGACCCCGGGCTCCCCAACGAAAAAAAATAGGTATACGTAAAGAAGTCACAAGTGTCACACGAGAGATAGGTAAGTGATTTCTTTCACGTAGCTTCTCTTGCTCGGTGTTCAAATAGTTTGTTGTTATTGTATGGTTTGTAGTCATGAATAAACCGCAAAAATACCTACCATGTCTACCTATTCTAAATATGTGGCAAAAGATCAACAATAGATAATATACACTAACAGAAAAACGGCACGTGGTGTTTCCGGGCGGTCACCCATCCATGTACTGACCACGCCCGACATTGCTGATCGGACGAGAACTGTTTTCGTTGGACGTTGGCGACTGATTACTCAAGGGAATAAAATTATACTTTTTTTTGTTGCATAGAAATGTTATCGCTGATTTCAAATCTACTCTTATTTTTTTCTCTAACAGCTCTTGTTTTTGAGATACAGCGATTGGCCATATTTTTGTACTAGTTACACTTATTACTCATAAAATCGAGCTATTTTGTAAAAAAGTCTTTTTTCTTTCACATTGTTCACGTCGAGAAATATCTGTAAAAAGATCCCAAATATTTCTGTAATATCAGTGGTGAATATACATTCAAAAACGGGATTGACGGGATTAGCAAAAGAATCCGGTCTAAATGGTTTTACCCTAACTTCTTATTTGTTACTGGACCAGTCGATACAGTAGTACTTGTACGTAGTATTTATATACTCTGAGGTAGTACGTAGTATTTATATAGGGTAGTGGCACCAAAAGATGACCGACCCCCAATAGATGAACGATCGACCGAAAATTAAAAAAATATAATATAATCCCTAAATTTACATGATTGCAATATTTTTTTCCCTATAAGGCAATATTTTTTCTTCCATATTCCTTAACAACATTGACAATAACAGCCCAGACGCGCTTGCGGTGAATTTTTATGTGTTACGTTACCCGCCAAAAATCGGTTTTATATGGAAACCTTATAACGGGAAGTCCCTCCAAATTTAAGAACATTGTCAGCGTATAGAAAGAATTAATGTCATATTAGAGCAGTTTTGGTTGGAATAAAATCTTGATATATTCTGCTTTCAATAACTTAATATATATTATTACATTATTTACCGTTTTTTAGAGAAATTTACTGTTCAAGTAATGGATTAAATTTTGTTCACTTGATCCAATAGATGAACGGCGTTCAACCAATGGAAAAAGGTCTAATTTTTATACCCATTAAAACCTATAAGTTAACGATTAAACACCAAAAAAAAATTACTCAAATGAATTTTATTTAATTTATGAACTTAGTTACCAAAAGTTGAACAAATTATTTTAGAGTTTTTGATTATTTTAAACCTAACTTTCCTTTAGAATCACCATTAAGATCGGTGGTCGACATTTGAACGGTTCACATTTTATTCGTTCAACCTTTGGGTATATTTGCCTCAAGCTGAACGAATAATATTCAATTAGAATATTATTCGTTCATTTTATGGTTCATTAATCCATTAAATGAACGAACTACTATGGAACCTACTCCTATTCAAATGTTAGTTCAACTTTTGGGTACAAAACGTTCATAATTAGGGCTCAATTTTTAAAAAAAAATATGAATGTGTAGGATATAATTACTTTAATCCTTCAATTAATAAGGATTTAAGGTATTATTGAAAAAAACAACAAGCGCCTATGTCATGAAATGACCGAGTTATAGCTATTTAAAGATGGAAAAAACGCTTAAACGTTCATTTATTGGTGCCTCTACCCTACTCTGAAGTAGTACCATAGATTAAATAATATACTATTATACGTACAAGTAGTAGTAGTAGTTGTGGTAAGTAGTGGTTGTTTTTCAATTTTTTTTAAATTTTTCTTGAAAATCATGCGTTTCATTGACATTATTATATCTCAAAAACTAAAGCAGATACAAAAAAAACTGACTTCAGATCTAAAATCAGCACCCCGAAAATGTATAATACATGCAACAAAAATGCTGTTCCCTTGTGTTATAATCAAATAAATATACCGCAAAAATAACTTACATATGGCAAAATATAAATCCCACCAAAAACATTCTGTAAAAAACTAGCCAAGTCTCGATGGAGCTGCTTGTTTATCTTTAAAAAGTAATGAAATCTAGACAAAGTCGTGCCAAGTCTAAGGTTCCTTGCAAATATATAGAAAGCTATGTCTGGCACCCGATGACACTCATGAAAATCGTGATTGGTAACAAAACACATGATTCACAATGCGCCTACCTATCATCCAGCGCACGTTATTCTATCAAGTTTTAATTTTAATTTAAACGCCCATTTGGTTTATGAATACATCCGACATCCGAAATGCGCTGCGAGCAGCTGGCAGCGCTGCAGATGCTTGGCGCCATCTAGTGCAGGGAATTTGAATAGTTTATTTACCATTAAAAAAATAAACATGGTTTTTCAATTCGATATTCATTTTTCAAAAAATAAACAACAGAAGTTAAATGTTCTATAATAGGTATTCCGATACCTCTTTAATTGTGCTTTATTAAAAGGTTCTTAATGGCCCTGATTCTGTTGTTCACAACTAAACTAATTTTAATCTAACTATGTCTCTTTCTAACAAAGAACATAAGAAAAGGATGTAAGAAATTTAGTCCTGTCAAAATTTGTCCAATGCTTGTTTTCAATATAAATTTAGTCGCCATCTATCGCGGTTACACCTAAATACACGCAAAATAAGACGGCAAAGATTAATTTGACAACTTAAAATATGTTCTATCCTTTTTCAATAATGTTCGTAAGAAAGAGATGAGATGTGACTAAAATTATTTTAATGCGATTTACAACAGAATCGGCACCATTATCCCGCCGTTACAAAATGCCACGAAAGAGTGGGTTTTATAGGTATAATACCCATTACAAATTTATTTTTGAGTATTTTTTACAATTTATCTCAAACGCTGGAGAGGGGGCACCACTATCAAGTTTCTGCCAGGGTTCGAAAAAACTGTAGACCGGGGCTGCGAGCAAGCGTTGGAATCAAGAAATCAGTGAGCATCACTGCTGAATAATGAATATGGTGAAAACTATAACTGTTTTATTCCATTCCATAGGGCTTTGGAGTCATCTAATCCTGTAATCTCATATGCACATCTGCTCTGCTTCAACGGCAAAAAAACAATGTACGATTTCTTCGAAATAAACTTTATTTATTTGACTAAATGACTATAAAGAACATGATAACGTTTTCCGATAACACATTCGCCAACGTCCATACCACGTTGAAAACACCGGTTCTCGTCCGATCACCGAAGTTAAGCAACGTCGGGCGTGGTCAGTACTTGGATGGGTGACCGCCTGGGAACACCACGTGCCGTTGGCTTTTTGCCACAGATCGGGGGGCACGGCAGTGCCCCCGCCGAGTCGACCGCGAAGCAAACACTGCCGTACCATCCTTTACTGGAACCATTTCGCCGCATTTTCAGGCCCCTATTTGAGAACCTCTGGATAAGACCAGAACATAGAAATTTTCGTCATCCAGTAAGCTATAATCACATACTTAAAATCCAAAATTTCAAGTCTGTAGGTCATTTAGTTCCGAAGTTAAGCAAAAGCAGTTTCGCATTTATGACACTCACTCACTCACTCATGATCATCAAAATAGAACTGGTACTTCCCATAAACTTAGAGAGCTGAAATTTGGTACAGAGTTAGGGTTTAATGGCCACATAAAGGGAAAACTATAAAAACTAGGATAATCGAAGATCTGGAGTACCTGGTGACCCTGATTAAAAAACACAAGAGCCCAACCAAACTATTAGAGATCGATATAGCGCCTTTTCAAAAAATATTCAACATGGTGGGCCGCTTCATTTTCTACAAAAAGAAGTGAAATCCCACCAAAAACATTCTGTAAAAAACTAGCCAAGTCTCGATGGAGCTGCTTGTTTATCTTTAAAAAGTAATGAAATCTAGACAAAGTCGTGCCAAGTCTAAGGTTCCTTACTGCGATTTCTTTATTATTATAGTTAATGTTGTGTGACTTGGCCGCTGAACATTCTTTATACGTTAGTGGGTACAAGTACAGATTGGTGCAATGGTGTCATGGAGCTCCTGGTTTTGTACCCTTCAACGGCCAAGTCACACAACATTAACTATAATAATAAAGAAATCGCAGTAAGGAACCTTAGACTTGGCACGACTTTGTCTAGATTTCATTACTTTTTAAAGATAAACAAGCAGCTCCATCGAGACTTGGCTAGTTTTTTACAGAATGTTTTTGGTGGGATTTCACTTCTTTTTGTAGAAAATGAAGCGGCCCACCATGTTGAATATTTTTTGAAAAGGCGCTATGTCGATCTCTAATAGTTTGGTTGGGCTCTTGTGTTTTTTAATCAGGGTCACCAGGTACTCCAGATCTTCGATTATCCTAGTTTTTATAGTTTTCCCTTTATGTGGCCATTAAACCCTAAGCGCCTTTGCACATTATCAGACACGACCGTTCGACAAGACAAATTTCTTGTCTGGTTCATCGTACACATTCATGCACGACGTCTTATCCGCTGTCTGTAACCATATTTCACGGACGGACAATACACGCGTACCAAATGGACAGACGACAGAGTTTACAGTGATTGACTTGTACCATAGACATAGAAAACGGCCGTAGTTGTAGGCATTATTGGATACATCCATTAAATATGACAAGAATCAATGAGACTATAGAGCTTAAATGTTCAATATATTAATTTTTATTTTACTCATGTAACATTACATGTTTGATAAAAGTTTAATTAACGTAAAAAATAAAAATTACTATTCATTTTATTCAAACAACATTAATCCACTTCTTAACTTTACAAAAATAACATAACTGGGTTACATGAAAAATGAAACAGTAATAAAAATAAAAGTTATTGTATTAAAATTAAAATTGAGCTGATTTAAATAAAATAAATAAATTAACATTCTAAACACGAAATAAAAGCGTGGACACTATAGTTGTTTTGGCTGACGCAGCCACGACGAATGTGCACGCGCGAACTAGTTTCCATATATGAGTAGATGTCGTGTCTGAGCAAGAGTCCTGCGTAGGCGCGACGTCGAATATACAGCCGACGACGACGCGTGTCTGATCAGACATAAGAAAAAATTTCTTGTAATGTGCACGGTCTCATATAAGAACCAGTGCGACTGAATGTCTTATAAGACATGTCTGATCAGACAAAATAATACTGTTTTCCGATATTACAGTCGTCAACGTCCATACCACGTTGAAAACACCGGTTCTCGTCCGATCACCGAAGTTAAGCAACGTCGGGCGTGGTCAGTACTTGGATGGGTGACCGCCTGGGAACACCACGTGCCGTTGACTTTTTGCCACACACAGATTTAGAATATGTAAGATATTTTTGTGGTTTATTTGTTTGACTAGATGGCTTGTACAAAATCATACCGTATTCCGATATCACAGTCGCCAACGTCCATACCACGTTGAAAACACCGGTTCTCGTCCGATCACCGAAGTTAAGCAACGTCGGGCGTGGTCAGTACTTGGATGGGTGACCGCCTGGGAACACCACGTGCCGTTGGCTTTTTGCCACAGATTTAGTATGTAAAATACTTTTGCGGCTTATTTGTTTTACTCATAACTCTAAATCCGTCATGGTGGTACCAGGTACAGAAGTGAGGAAGTTTCACATTTTTAATATGAGAATGAACAAATAGTAAATTTCTTGAGATAATTAGAATTTCGTTTACCAGAACTGTTTGTAAACACTTTTATCGACTTGATAGTTATTTCCGACTATTGTACTCTGACAAAGAATTCGATGTTAGTAAATGTCGAAAATACTTACAAACTCTTCATTTTTCGTAGTTAGGTATTCGGGTTGAACGAGTATATTACAGTTAGATATAGCTTACAATACAAAATTTAGTTTATATCATCAGAGAAGGGTCGGCAGATTAAAGAACATGAGTCAAAACCCAGTAGTGTGAGCTGGTCTTTAGTCAAATTAAGTTATTTATAACGTCTCAAGATTGAGGGGAATGGTGTGATTGAAAAAGTACGCCACTTATCCCCTTACTCATAAAGAGCTATTTAACTAATATACTGTTTAAAGGGTCACGTAAATAACGTCACTCTATTGGCATTGTAAAATAATGTGACATTATTTACGTGACCATTTAATCAGATAGCGCTTTATGAGTAAGGGGGTTAGACTCTACCCGTACAACTCAGTAAGACTTAGGTGGTTTAGTCCGCCGATGTATTAAATTAAGAAACCGCGGGGGGCAGCTAGTTTAATATAATCATAATTTATAATAATTATAATTTTCTTTATTGCATTAAATAAAAATACAAATACATTATTGAATTGTCTGCCATAATGTATTTGGTAAAAAACCTATGTCCTTCTCCATACCATAGGCTATCTGCATGTCAAATTTCATGATGATCCGTTGAGTAGATGAGGCGTGAAAGCTTAATAAACAAACAACAAAAAAACTTACGACCTATTCTAGATATAAGTACTCGTACATACTTTGCAACCCTTCTACCATTGCATTGACTAACGCATGTTCCATTTCGGGAGTCAGTGGCGTAACCTTAGAATCTGCATATTGCGACATCTGGTTTAGGTCATGAGACACCTTGACCGATTCCGTTAGCATATCCTGACTAGTGTGCGGCCCGCGTCATCGCTTGTTGTATGTGAGTCAACGAAAGCCCCTCAGGTCAGTCAGCCCTACCATTTGTATCTCGCCTGGCAGTTAGGTAGAGCCAGTGAAAAACTATCGAGATAATCTCACGCGCTTTTTTAGCATGAGTAATGTCATTCTCTTCATCTTTAAGCTGTAGTACCCTTGAATTGAAAGGGAAAATTCATATTAATATAATTTAGAATTAGATAATTAAAAGTTGAGGTACTGTTTTGAGTTATTTTCCTTTTGGACTTGACTAACGTGTAAAATATTTTTTACAAGTTTACCGAAAGGTATTTCGGACTATTTTACTATGTTATCTTATTATAAATGTTTATACAACGTGTTACGGAAATGGATATCCATGAAAGTACACAACTTCTTTGGTACTAGGCGCACAGAGAAATGTTTATAATAATATTAGCAAGAAACTTAAAAAGATAATTAACCTCATTGGGTGGTGACACACTGATTATGATTTTAATTCAATAAACTTGGAAGCAAAAATTTGGTATGAACTTTTTAGTAATTTATTTTGGGCTGAAACTTTTTATAGATAGTCTATACCTGATGTAATCTTCCCCCCTTTTTGTCACACCCAATATACAACGTGTAACAGATTTAGATGCTAAATCTGTAGATTTTAAAGTTACATAAGTCCATTCATTAGTGATTCTGAATAAACCGTTCAACGATTTAGCATCCAAATCTGTTACACGCTGTTTAAGGATTCTAAAAGTATTGTATACCACAGTTCAGATTTCATATATAGGACTTTCGATGTTCTCGCAACCTTTTACACGGAGACCGATCGAGATTCAACAGTAGGATCGTCTTTCACGTTTCGCGAGCGTCTCGCGTCGAGTCGAAGAAAGGCTCGAAGGCTCGCTTTCGATGTTTACGGGGTGAAATCTGGGACCGGTCGCGGCTCGCGGCGGTACAGCCGCTCAGTGCCGCGCGACGCGCTCGATCGCGACCACGCATTCATCTTCAACAAATACATCCAACTTGTTCGTGGTACCTCTAAATTCCGGGCACTACCGACCCTTTACGTGTGTGCTGTGCCCTGTGTGTGTTACAATTTTTTGTTAGAAAGTGCCTCTACCTGCGTGGAGTGTTTTTCAATAGTCTGCCGGTATGTTATTTGATGTTAGCGTATAATAGCGGTATTATTAAGGGCCGCACGCTGCCCGCAGCGTCTCCGCGGCTGACACACGGTTAGAAAGGAAGCCTCTCGTTCGTAAACAGATACAAAAACTACACGTTTGCTTTGTAACTTTCCTTTATAGAAACTGTGTTATGATTTATTTTGCTGACGGTTTCCGGACGATCGAAATTTACGATGTTAACGATCGCTTAGTAAATAGATATTGATTGGTTAGGTATTAGAAATTTGAACCTCATCAGCTGCTATAACTTTCGATTGTGTCTATTTTGACGACTTTCTTTGGGGTATATGACTTTATTGAAATGATCTACGGGATTTAGTGGCAGCAAACGATTTTCGACTCTATCTTTTACGTTGTGTTGCATCAGGAATCTAATATTATGTTTCTAGCTTTAGTTTTAATTAATATTAGTTAGTTTAGTGTAAATTAATATTAGTTAACGCCCCGCGATTGCATTCTTGTTCCCGGAATTATCTCTGTTTCTCTCCATGCCATAGGCTACCTGAGTACCAAATTCCATCCCGATCGGTTGTGCCGAGATAACAAACAAACAAACTCACTATAGCATTTACAATATCAGTATGATATGTACTTAAAATATTAATAATGCCAGTAAAAGGCATTGACCTAAACGAGAGCTCTCTCATACAAAAGACATCAACGCTCACGTCTCAATCCGTGGTCTTTATGAAAACTTGAAAAAACAAGGAGGAATCTATTTAAACCATTTTTCTTCATAGAATTACTAACATGAATAAGCCTTGAAATGCTGTTATCTCAGTACAGGTAGGATCTGATAACGATCTACAAGATAATAAAATCGCTACTTTGCTCGGCACCACGACTGGCGCCTCTAATCTTTACATCTTGCACTTGAGCACTTATGTTTATTTGTAGAAAGGAATATATTTTTGCTGTGGATTAAGTAACAACATGGACATTAAGTAATATTTCTGAGAGAACTATATAAAACATTTTTTTTACTTATTTGATTAATAAATAAAATGGTGTTTTGATTAGTTTTACATCGATTAAAAAATCCTTCAGTTACAACTCTGACTTACTCTACCGAGCAATCCAATTCCGCAATAGTCAGTGATTTTTCACTGATTTTGATCAGTAAGGAGCAATCACTTTATCTCTTAGCTCCGACTTAGCTTACATTCGATGGTTTTTATCACTCATGTCATCACCCGGCATAAATAAACCTCATGGGGATCATCATCATCGTCATCATCATCAGCCTATAATGTCCCACTGCTGAGCACAGGCCTTTCACAAATGAGGGTGAAAGGGAATGGGCAATACTCCACCACGCATGCCCACTGCGGATCGGTGGAGGTAGGCTAGTGGTCAACCTACTGTTGGAATTTTTCAGGCCGCCTAGGAGACATCCAACTAGCTTAACGACTATCACAATTAAGTGATAACCGGGACCAACGGCTTTACGTGCCTTCCGAATGCCATGGGGATCGATTCAACTGATACTGAACGAAGTAATTTTTTTAATATTGCATAGTTACATTTAATAAACCTGCATTACCTTTAAAATAATAAAGACTGACTAATTGATAAGCGTAAAGTCGAAATTTGGAGGGTTATTTCTTCTGATAGCGTAGCAGTGTCCCTATTATATGATTGTCCGAAATACAACCACATAAGGGGGTAGAAGATTGCAGGTGGAGCTGCGGGGAAAACTAGACGCAAAAATAGATTTAATTATGTCCCTGCAGGCCCTTGCATTGTGAACTATGGCCCTAACTTCCTCATGTTGATTAGGCTCCTACTCCATCATTAAAAACATAACCAAGAAATACATACTGTACAAACATAATTACATAATAGGGCTTACTAAACCTCACATAAATACTCTAAGGCCTAATATCATGGGCCAGGTTCCAAATCCAATTGTTTTTAATCTCTCCTCAAAATTTGACTTAAACTTTGATTGACTTTTTAAAATACGGACCTAAGATTGTCTATAAGGTCTTAAATCGCAGACGCGTCTCGAACGACGTCGGGTGTCAATTGTTTTACATGTTGTGACTCTATCTGGCGCCCGGGCAGCTTCGAGAAATAAATATCTCGTAAAATGTACCGGAGTACAGCACACAGTACATACACTCGTAGGCTAGGGTTGTACATTACGTCATTAATGGTAATTGAGCATGTTTTACTGTAGATAGATATACGAAATATGAATCCCATCACCCTCTATGTTATACTACAAAATTATAGTTTTTCCAACATATTTTTCAATTACTGAGACTTATGTGACATTGAGTTCAATCAATAAAGATTACAACACAATATACAATTAATTAATTATAAACACACTATCCAATTTTGGTTGTGTATTTATAAACGAGAATATTGAAGGTTAATCGAACAAAAGTCCAACCCTCAGCTATAAAAGTACATATTCATAAAAGTTAAAAACCTCTAAATCTCATTCTATTTTTAATAAAATGCGAGGTTGTCAGCCCTGAAGTAGCACAGTATATCAGTATTCTAGAGCAGTGCGGACACTTCTTACACGGCAACTTATAGCACCTATACCAACCTCCGGCTTGTCGGATGAATTTATATGCAAATTACATCGGCGGGCGCGAAACGGCGGCTGTCAGTGCTCGGAGAATCCCCGACACTCGAATGGTATTGACCATAAATGGAAGGGCTAAAAATGACGATCTATTATGTCGAGGTTTTCAATAAAGGGACAACTCTGAAAAAAATGGACTACAAGTGACTACAAAACTTTATTTAACAGTAACACAAAATTTGACGACCAATAACCTAAACAGACTTTCGAACTAAACTTACCAGTAACAAAACTAGTTTTTGTCCGTTACTATTATTGTTATTATAATTAAAGTTAGTTTCCCGACAACAAAACGTCCACTTAGGTACATAACTAGTTTTGTAGATCATTTTCTTCAGTGAAGATGCGGCAATAATTCTCTGAGAAAGATGTTGTACAGCACTGCGCAGAGAAGATGTTTTGTTTTAGACGTATAAGATTATGTGGGAGAAAGTAAAGAATATCAAAATTTGTAGGAACAAAAACATGTGCCAAAATACATAGATGCACATTCAGTATAATTATAATGTTGACGTTAATCAAATCAATAGATTGTTGTTAAATAGTTGAGACAAGTAGCAATTTATCAATAAAACGTGTAAAGGACATAAAAACGTGATAAATTTTATCACAATTTAATGATAAAGCTTTACAAGTCAAGAAGAAATTTTGAGGTTTTTTGATGATATCATGGCGTACATTACCTCCGAAACGATAAAGATTTTATCGCAATAAGTAATTAAGCTCTAATATATAGTCAGAAATGACCAAAGTACAATTTACTTAATTTACGCACCCACGCTTTAATAACGCTATAAAAATCAATGACACCGAAAAATACTTGAAAACTCATTAAGCACCTAAACGTTTACGACAGCGTACGCCATAAAAGTAAAACCAAATTGGGTTTCACATAAATATAGTAAAGTGACTATAAATATATATATATAGATAAAGCAATGAGCCTAGATGCCTATATCTTAGTTCCATAGCAGTCAGCTGTGTCAACAAGTAATATCGAAACATCGACCGCATTCACACCGTTCTAGTTTAGTTTCTCCGAATTTACCGTAAACTCAGCTGTACGCTTAGCGGACTAATTAACTGATAGGTAAACTATGTTAATACTTGCATGTAGGTGCTGTGTAATTTCAGTTAGTCAGAACGGTAGAGTAATATGTGTTTATTTATCGCACATTTCTTGTGCATGGATGCAAAAGCCTCTAGCTCTCATATCGTTGGGAAATAACAGAATTTCTATCAAATTTCCATGGTATCTATCGTATGATTAAATCATGTTAGATCAGGGAACTTATCAGCTAACTCCACACAAAACGAAATATGTTCTTATTGTGTAGGTATATTCACAGGTCTCAACGGGTATCAAGATTGTCATACATAATTTTGATCATATTGTGACGTGGAAGCAGAATTTAAAAAAAAATTGAGAAAGTTCCATATTTCCGAAAAATCTATTTAAAAAAAAAATTAATAGCATTTTTATTTTCTTTAAAACTCAGCTCGGGGTTGCATTCAGCGCTTTTTTTTTATACCACTAAGGTGGCAAACAAGCATACGGCCCGCCCGATGGTAAGCAGTTACCGTAGCCTATGGACGCTTGCAACGTTTTTCTCTAAGACCTGTAGTTCAGAAGTTGCCCTCACTGGCTGGAAAAAAAAGCATAATATTTCTATGGATTCAACTCGCAATTAGGAAAAAATATGAATTTTCCCTATTAAAAAAAGAAAAGAAAGAAAGAAATAAGAAGATAAAAAATAAGCGCCGACGCGGACTAAATCTTACAACAATAATCGTATAAGAATATTTTTATTCCCACCACAACGTGAATAAAATGGGGTATCAGGATGGCTCTTAAATAATAAAAATGTATTTATAAAGGTTACTTTTCGCTCGAGGAACATTTACGTACCTTTGTTAATGAAGTCAATTGACCCCTCGACCCCTTGGCGCTAAGCTCACATGTCAAGGCTAAGTTACGCAACTTGATGGGAACTTTTTAAGCTATTATACATATACAATTGAGGGAACAAATCCGTTAGATCCAAGTTACTTGTTATCAATGGGAATAATTTTTATTGTTAGTAGTTTCTTTTTAATTTTATTAACTAATTAAATTAAATGTGTTATTTATTTAGTGTCACAGGCGTTTGTTATGTTAATTTCAAAACATGATTGAAATTGGATGGCACTGAAGTCAAGTCACCTTGAAGACCGAAAAACTGAAAAATATCTCATAAATATATGAAAACCTACGCATCATTTAAAAAAAAACTATCCTCAAAATAATACAAAGACGCTAAGGTCAACAGGGACGAGAAGACGTGCCACGTGAAACAAAAAACCACGTCCACAAGCATAAAGTTAGATGTAATAATATAAGTGTCGGACACACTCTTATGGTGGTAAAAATAAAAACTGTGAGCGGAATTCCTTGAGATAAGATGATTTCGCAAATAGCATAAAACTGGTTATGCTCCGTTTATCCCCCTCAATAGTTGGCGAGATAAGGCATCTTGACGATTTTGACAGCCGGCAGAACTCGCGTATGTGTTCCTTAACAAAGTTGCCGTGAACGTCCAACATTTTGTGCATATTCTGTGGTAATTACCTATAGTTTTGTTTTATCTTAACTTTATTTTTTGTTTTGTTGTTGTAGATATGTTTTAAAAGTACCTACCCATTTTTAACATTCAAGGAAAATCAACGCGTATTTTCGACAATGCAGCATAACAACATTCTGATAGTAAATCGGATGGAAGAGCGGGGCCCCTTGGTATTATTTTACTTAAAAGAAGTGCTTCAGCCATTGTATTTCTAGATTAAGTTTCAAGTTAATGTAATAAATGATTTATTATTATTATTAAATCGACTACTATCCTAACTATATAATATTACTAAGCGAATGTGAATTTCTTTGTTTCTTTGCCATTCTTTCACGACTTAACTACTCAACCTATAACGATGAAACTTGGCATGGAGATAGCCGATAGTATGGAGAAGGACATGGCTACTTTTTTCCCAGTTACGCCGGTGAAACCGCGGGGAACAGCTAGTAATATTATAAATGTGACAATTTGGATGTGATTTGTGAAGATGTTTGTCCTTTCACGCAAAATCTACTGATATGAGATATAAAATGTTAATTATGTATTTCTTTTGACTGATATCATACTTACATACACCGTGACTTTTATTCGTCTTAGAAACGCAGCCCACATAATGTACCCAATGAAAAAAAAAATAACTTTAAAGAAAAATTTTTTTGAACATTTTGGTCCTTAAAAAAATTCAAATATTATTCATTTTGACGCATGACGTAGTTTACGAGCGCAGTCTACTCGACTCGTGCTCTGGGTTGGTATTTTCTACCATTTTATATGTAAACTTTAATTTATTAACTCGATTTGTCATAATTCTAATAAATTTTAATATTTTTTTTTAATATACAAATAATCTAAAAAAAAACGCAATTATTAGTACCTAGTCATTGGGTATATTAAGTGGGTTTCTAAGACTAAAAAGAATAAAAAGTCACGGTGTATATTCGTAAGTACATTTTATCTACTACAAGTTACAACACATCCACACATATAAAATATAACAAACACTAACTAGAATTATAACCGTGTATTGTCGGCTACTGCTGACAACAAAGTTGCCGACAGTGAACTCAAAAGGTTACATCTTTGTTTCCGTCATATACAGACAGGAATACCTAGAATTGTGACTAATTTAATGACGTTATAACTAGAAAGCGACCAACTGTTACACTATCAGCATTTCTATGAATAATAATTGTACAAAGGAATCTTTGTATGTACCCTTTTTTTGCATAATGCGCGTACGGAGGAGTGAGATTTGGTTAGTTTATATGGAAGAGGAGTGCATTTTTTTCGAACTTAATTAGGTATTTTTTGAATTACTGTCGAATTATGGAACACTAGTAATGTTTATTAAACCATATTACATAAGTCTCTAGACTTTACAGTCATAATTAATTCAAACTATTTCAAACATATTAGCTATAGTGCGGCCGCCGAGAGAAGGCCGACACCTGTCAATATTGACTAAATAGCGTTACCTAAACGCTTTATCTATTTATGATGGGAGTTTCACTATGGAAAATACCTTCCTGTGAACATCCCATCGTAATAGGATTAGCTGCAGGTATCAGAAACGCATTCCCTCTGCGGCCGTACTGTAAGCTAGCTTATTTTGGTGGGTATGACTTGTACGTAGTATATTTTTAACTCTGTGCCATGACTTTATAATTACGATTTAATCTCGTAATTATAATGTCATGGCCCCTTTAAAATTACTAAAATGCAATGAAGTCTTCTAGCAGCAAAATTAGCTATCTACAATTTCTCTACGTATGGTATAGCCATGAGTCGTCCTATATAAGATGAATTCCTATTCACCCATCCCAGACATAGCATAACTGTCCGCAACACTTATGTATTTACTCCTGCACGTGCATTGAATCCTACGTACTGTAAAATTACGAGTATTGACTTACAATCAACCAACTTATGTTGATTCAACAATGCTCCTTTCTTATACACAATAAGTTACGAAACTGCGGTGACCGATTAGGCGAGAAAAACCGCGTGTAATGTTTCGTCTAGCGATTGTTTCGGCACGTGGGAACGGTATGAGGAGATTGTTACATGTGGAAACCGGTAAGGAGTTAGATTACAAAGAAGTTAGATTGCCTTGTCGTGCCTACTGTGAACAAAACGAATTCTTAGTTAATTGTTCAGTGTAGTCAGCATTGTAACATCGTTATTTTGTGTAAGTACTTAACTTAGTGGTGAAATAGTTTAGATATGTTTTATATCTGACAGTGGCCCTGATTCTGTTGTTCACAACTAAACAAATTTTTATGTCACTATGTCTCTTTCTAACAAAGAACATAAGAAAAGGATGTAAGAAATTTAGTCCTGTCAAATTAGTCCAATGCTTATTTTTAATATAAATTTAGTCGACATCTATCGCGGTTACACCTAAATACACGCAAAATAAGACGGCAAAGATTAATTTGCCAACTTAAAATATGTTCTATCCTTTTTCAATAATGTTCGTAAGAAAGAGATGAGTTGTGACTAAAATTAGTTTAGTGCGATTTACAACAGAATCGGCACCAGTTTAGATTTTTGCATCAGTCATGGGATGCGCATGCGTCGTCAAGTTAGCAAGACATACATGAGGCGTGGTTTTTTTGCAAAATTAATGAAAGAAATTAAAGATACTTAAGAGTGCGTACCAAGCCAGAAAAATATGGCAATGTCATATGAAACAAACTTATGTCTAATCTTCGCGTGGAGATGAGATGGAGATAGCGTGTTTCGCGGAACAAAAATGAACTAAGCGCTTTTTATCTAAATAACTCGTGAAGTATAGAATATTTTAAAAAACTGTTAGTAGCAGCCCTAGGTCATATGTTTGTGATATTATTTATCGAATTTTTGTCTTAATTAGATACACCATGAACGAATAAAACCGAAAATTCATTATTATTAGAGGTAGCTTTGTGATTTTTTTCTATCGAGGAAATTTCATTCCATTATGTTTTTGCTCAGGCAGAACCCTCGCGTATATAATGAAAATACCCATATAAAAATATTTTTTCATTTAAATACTATTCACTTGGGTAAATTTCAATTCTAAGATTGTTATTTTGCTTTATATGCACTCTTAACATGGTTTCACTTTTATTGTAATTGTATTTAATATAGTAAAGATATATCGATCGGTCGAGTAGTGCACCCGTTTGACCTATGTTGAGACTTGATAGTCTAATCTGAGCGTCGCGTATGTCAACAACTCTATATATAAATGTTTTAGGTAAACTTTAGTCATAAAAGCGTTCATCATCATCATCATCATATCAGCCCATGGATGTCCACTGCTGAACATAGGCCTCCCCCATTGATTTCCACTTCGAACGGTTCTGGGCCGCTTGCATCCAGCGGCGCCCAGCGACTCTGACCAGGTCGTCGCTCCACCTGGTGGAAGGTCGTCCCGCTCGGCGCTTTCCAATACGTGGTCGCCACTCGAGAACCTTTCTTCCAATTCGGCAATACCCCCCAAATGAAAATTACACATAAAAGCGTTATTATTTGTTAATTTAAGCGTAGGTTTGTTAAATTACTTAAACTTATATTCAATATAAGGCTGCATATTTGGTAATTTAGTGTAGGTAGAGCATTGATGGTGTAATTTCTTTTTATGTTAAATGGGCTTGCGTTTTACCTTCGACTGACCCCATCAGGAGTTATGACGAGGCCGAGGATGTAGCACGCTTACCCAGAAAATACCCTATTCACTCTGACCTTGAATACATCTAGGTTATAGGTGTCGGGAAACACAGACCCCGGAAGAGATTTCCACTCCCTAGCTGTTCGTATAAAAAACGATGAAGCGAAGCGTTGTGTCCGGGTACGTGGGATGTCGACAATGTATGGGTGGAATTTCTCCCGGCGTCTTGTGTTTTGATGGAGAAATGGGGATAGAGGAATTAGATTAAACAATAATGTAGCACACTCTCCAAAATATATCCTATAGAAGACCGACAAACACGAAACCTTACTTAATTCATAAATAGATGAAATGTCTGGGGAAATTGATATACCTATTAAATCAACTCAATTTAGTAAAAACTGCAGTACCAACCCTAAGAAATAAAAATTAAAGCTGCCAAAAGAACGATACCTAATTTGGTCGCTAAGTAGTCTTTAGTGAATCATTCAAAAAATAAAATTTTCTTGGTAACTGTACCAGTTAGCAACGCAAACACATATGTTGGTAACAATGGCATAGTTTCGTTGATTAACTCTATAGACTATGGGAAGAGGACGTGAAGAAATCGGCACGATTCAACCGATCGCGCCACCTGGCGTCGGTTTCACGACACACTGTGTAAACTGGGTCTGTGGGACCGATTGTGTTCAATAATCATCAGCGAACGTGAGCGCTAAACTGATTTAATCTATATCTTTCTGACAAAGAACAGGTCTTGAAAAATTATTATAGTCAAATTGCTTGTTTTCGTCGCCATCAAAATCGGTTTAGACTAAAAGAAGTAACCTTTTTCAATGATGTTTAATCACGCCGGGCACAGGATTCACCCTGTGCCCGTTGATTGCGCTGATCTCGCGGGAATCGTAGGAAATATTGAGGACCATAGTTATACCACTTACCCATGATGCGGAGATGTTTGCACTGCACTTACACCGTTGGTAATATGTAGTGTAATGATGTGAAATTTTGTTACTGTATGTTTATCTGTGTGTTGGCGATGTATTTGTCATGAATTTAAAGAAAATTATATTAAAAGGCGCGGGACAATTATATAGCGGGTCAGGCTCAAGCACAAGCGATAGAGAGAAAAAAAACAAAAGAAAATCAAAAGAAAAAAAATTAATTATGAAATCGTTCCAGTTAAAAAAATAAAACTATACAGCCAGCGCTATTGAGAACTTGTCGTGACTAATGTTTGTAAGAAAGATACAGAATCAGTACTATGTTAGCTACAGCTTCTGTATCAGCTGATTTTAAATTTTGGGTCATTGTTGTGTGTCTGTGTATGCTTTCAACTGGCGAGCACAAACACACCAATTAGATCTAAAGAAGGTTTCTCAGCTAATGACTTATCGATAATTGCGTGTAATCTAGATCGATGGGAGAATATATGGGAATATCTGCGTCACTATCACAACGATAGTCAATTGTTATTTTTTAATTTCATTATGTAGTATATTAATGAAAAAAATCGTATCAAAATACCTTCAGGCATTGCCGCGTTGGATATATTTGGGAATTTCTTGATTTTCAGAGGTATGTTTAACATTTTCTTTTTAACGAGGCTTTTAATTGAATTCGTGTGTTCGGCTCGGGCAATGTGTTTGTTATATCCTTAAGTATCATATATTAAAATTTCAATGCCGTAGAGTTAGCAGGTTTCACATAATTTGGGCTGCAATGTAGAGACTTTTGCATTTCTGCCCCTTAAATAGCTAAGCAAAAACGGAGTGATTTTTAAAGTAGATCTTTGCTTTTATACCTACTCCAAAGAGTAGTCATGCAGTAATTATTTTCAAGTATTTGTATAAATGGGATTTCAATAACGAATGCTAAATGCATATCTAATTAAATACCCATATAAGTCGTTCTAAAACCAAAGCTCAATAAATTCGGTCGAGGTGAATCATTCCCACACAAAGTAATCTTGAGACGCTCTTTATCTGACGCAACTCGGCTGCTATAACTCAGATGCAGTCATGCGAATCACGCATCTTCACGCTACTTGTTATACAGGTCGTTGTTTTGGTCAGCGACGAGCGACTCAGGGTCGATAATACAAATGATACTGGTGCTAAAAAAAATATAAAAAAAATACTTTATTTTTTTTAAATAATAAAAATTAAAAAATTAAAATTTTGAAAATCATGTAATAAGCTAAAGTGTAGACATAATACTCAACGGGAGTACGAGGGAGTAAAGGGGTGGGGCGATGGCGGCTTGCGCCAAGCTCTAGTCTGTGCACGTGCCTAGTAACCATACTTTGCGGTAATTTTATTTCAAATTGAATAAGGTATTTCTCAACATATTTACAGTATTTAATGGAATTAAGTCCATTTTTGGGGTATATATATTTTGTACTACCGCTCCTGGGTCGCTTGTCGCCGACCAAAACAACACCCTGTATATGGTTTAGGCTTCCAGATTAATATTATAATTACTTTATTAATAGATTATAATGCGCAGCAGACGTTGCCTCATAAATTTACTATTGTTTTTACTAAGTCAGAAACTTTCAACCAAATGCAAACGGATGTATTATATCCGAGCGTATTGAAGATGATCACACGAACATTGATTTATCCAGTAGAAATTAGCTACAAAATGAATACAGTAATAAATTTGCAACATACAGGGTGTTGTTTTGGTCGGCGACAAGCGACCCAGGAGCGGTAGTACAAAAAATATATTCCCCAAAAATGGACTTAATTCCATTAAATATAGTAAATGCGTTGAGAAATACCTTATTCAATTTGAAATAAAATTACCGCAAAGTATGGTTACTCGGCACGTGCACAGACTAGAGCTAGGCCCAAGCCGCCATCGCCCCACCCCTTTACTCCCTCGCACTCCCGTTGAGTATTATGTCTACACTTTAGCTTATTACATGATTTTCAAAAAAAAAAATATTTTTGAAAGGGGCAAAGTATTTTTTTATATTTTTTTTAGCACCAGTATCATTTGTATTATCGACCCTGAGTCGCTCGTCACTGACTAAAACAACGACCTGTATAATTATTTGGTATCGTACTTATTCGTTTCTCATTAATCTAATGAAATAGGGTTTAAAAATTCTGCATGCAGAAGTCGCCGAATAACTTTTATACCCTATTACTATGGATAAAAGTTGCATTCACGAAAGCAGCAACCGTTACAGATTCTGAAAACAGGATGACCCCCAATATATCTTTCCGTCCATGCGTATTTCTTTGAAAGTTTTTATCTCTAAAACTGTCTGTTGTAAAGCAGTCTATTGTCCAGTTTATGATCTCAAGCTTACTTTCTTTCACCTTAATAGCGGATTTATGACTTATTCGAGTCATTCGTCTCATTTACGATGGGCACAATGAATGTTCTAGTGTGTAACGGTACTAACGGTGCTGTTGAAATTCGGAGTTTATTATCGTGCTATTTGCATAATTTTATTTTAGCTGTAACAAACTAGAAAATAATAGTTTTTGGGTAACGAATTACAGCTCACCAAATAGGTAGTAGTAGTGAAAAGGAGCAAGTTAGTTTCAATGTTAAAGAAAGCCAAGATCTTAAACTTACCTAGACTAGAAAAAAATATGATGCACCAAAATTATACAGCTTTATTAAATATGTTCTTCAATGGAAACTATTTTGATCAAACACTTACTAATACGTACGTAAAAATAAACACATGCGCTTTCTCTCACCTAAAGTAATATAGGAAAATGATAATGTGTTTCCGCAACAAATTATTTTCACGTGGAAGCAAATAACAAGTCTTTGGTGGAAGTAATAAAACACGCACTAATTGGATCAAGTGGAACGATCAATAAATAAATTATCAATAAAACCAAGGTCAAGGGTAATATGTGATTGGATTATATTAATAAACATTTAATTAAAATTACCTGTCCTTCCCTTAGGCGATTGGAATGGTTGATATTCTTGAGATGTATGACAGTTTAATTTTAGCGCCAAATCTATAATCTGTCGCCAAATACCTACCGATATGTTTTGGTACATGTATTTGAAAGTCAGACTTTGTGTGGTTACCACCTTCGGCCACATCGTTACTTACCTTTGCTTGGGGCGGCGTCTTGTGGTGCATGGGTCACTCACTACCCAAAAATGTGGCGAGGAGAAAGATGGCTGTCACATCCCATATTATGTCTAATTTATTTTTGTGAAGCCAATATTGTAGTGAGTATATGTTGGTTTTGAAGACAGAATTGTTGAGTTTATTGCCGGATCTTCTCAGAAAAAAGTAACCTTCCGAATCTGTGTTAGTCAGACAATGGTATGGGGCAATTCGTCTCGCATGTTGAATCAATAGTGGAGCGAAATGCGTATGCAAAGAGAACAAAGTTTTATAGGTAAGTGTAATAAAAATCAATCTAAGCTCAAATTCACAAAAATGGGTTTCTTTGAGAGTCGAGTATGACGTAATGCAATGAAATACCTAACACAAAAAAATACTGTGGATAGAAGAGGGTTATGAGAAAAATGGTAACCGAATAGCATATTAAAAAGTGCTTTGATATTCCCAATAAAAAAATCGTAAGTTACGTCAAAAAAAATCTTTCGTGTCGAAATTCTCCGTATTTTCAGCGATGACAACAATATTATTTTTAAGAATATATAAGATACAACATTACATTAGAATGTTAACCGGACACTTATTCAATTTAATGTGTATATTCTGTATAATCTAAAGAAAACCCGTAAATAACATTCCATTTCATAGAGTCGACACATTTATGATTTACCATTAACAACCCTATTCCAGTGAAGAACGAGTGCTGTCAAAATCGTAGTTCGCGCCTTAATAAAAGTCCATATATTTATCACAATTTTTTGTAATAATATTGTGCACTTCTAGCTAAACCGGCTAGCGAAAAAACTCATGTAACACGAAAGAAAGTGGCCTTAATACTATCCAAGGTTAACCTGTACGAGACGAGATACGGCATTGAGATGATACAGTCGTTTTCATATCGAGTTTCCATTGAGGGGAAAATAAACAGTAGCTGACCACTTAGTAAAGTAGTCATGTGGCAACCATCTTTTATTGACTTTATATAATTTTACTAGATATCTCCCGCGGTTTCACTTCAATTAAAATACCTCATAATACTCGCGAATAATGTAGCTTTCTATTAGTGAAAAAATGTTTCGAATCCGACGGGTAGTTTCTGAAATTAACTCGTTTGAATAAGCAAACAAAATAAACTCTTCTGCTTTATTATATTATTATAGTAGGTATAGATTAGTATATAAGTATAGATCTGATACCTGTTGAATTATCTATGAAACGTGCAAATTGCATTTAAATTTTGATAGCTTTTGTTCTGAATGTGTGTATGCAAAAAAAAACTGTCTCTTTTATTTATTTATAGTCCTTTATTTTAAATATGAAATTTTTATTAGGTGGCCAGTTACTGCATTGTTAACCTTACAAATTTTTTTCTGCATACGGCCTTGTGCGAAAGTGACATCTAATTTCAATACAATCAGACAAACAGACACGCAAACAATGGTACGCAGGGTACAGTTTGACGCGACGATTCGGATGGTGGGCGTCAGCGTCGGTTTCATTGTATGACGTAATAACTGTATGGTAAAGTGAAGAGCCATGCATGATGCAGATTGAAGTTTGATTAGTGTCATTATCTCTGCTTAGTTCAAATAGTCCTAGTGAGGAATGTCTCAGGAGTCAGGATATTCGAATATTTCCTGGATAATTGACGGAGCGAGCGCGAAACGCGCGCGAAGCGTCTCCGTTTCAGCTAGAGCAAAAATGCTTTCGTATGTCTGTCCGGTGTCGGGCATATCCAGCTGTTATCTCTACAGGTCGCATTTCTCAACTGATTCTCGTGTTTTGTGAGCAGGTTCGATAAATATATGGATATTTTTTTACGTTAAAATGTTAATACATTTTTCATAGTGGCTGAGCCATCAAAATGAAAACCATTTAATTATCGAGACGCGCGAGGTCTACAGCTCACAAAGCCTCTAGTTATTTATAAACAACTAGCATTGCGCTCCGCGGTTTCACCTGTTACTCATGAAATATCTTCTTTCAAATCTAGATCCACAAATTATCTAAACTGTGTATTGTACCACAGTCAGTGAGTTTTAGAGTTTTAATAAGTAGATGTTTCTTTTTTTAATTAGATTTCATGGAAAATCATACTTTTCTAGTACGAATTAATTGAAAAACAAGATTGTCCCATGTAATTTAAATTATTTTGTCCTCATAACCCGTTTAAATATCATAATTATTTTTCTTTCTGTTTGCACCGTGAAAGTTTAACCGCAAACCGCAGGTGAAACATTCTCTCATCAAAATAAAATCTTATAACTAATTAACGTATATAATATACTTACATATACTATACTTATCTAAATAAAGAAAATCTTAAGTTATAACATAACCATATTGCATGTGATGGACGTGATGTGACGTTAAGAATGTCCAAGTTATTATTATATTTATCTACACCCATGCTATAAATTCTCTATTAAAGTTCCTGAAACAGTTAGCTTATAGCCAACATTAAAGCACTGGTTTTCATAGTGACCATTATATCATCCAAAACAGTGTATAATGTTGTACTGAATTTCATTATGCAACTCTTTTTTTTTTTGCTTTTTCGGTCCTTTCCTTACTCATCAAACAGCCACATTCTCCGTGGTATCCTTATGAATTTCAATAAAAGAATATTTTCATACAGGCGCGTTTCACAACCACAGCGCCCGTAATAAAAAAAAACTTAGAGTTTATTCGAATTCACGTCGTATCCCGCCATTTTGGTACTATATTAGAATTGCAGAAATGTATTACTTTGTTGTTTACAAAAATGATCATGGGTGTAGATAAAGTTTAAATAGTTATTAAAATCCTCATTCGTGTTTTAATACACCTTATTATTACACAACAGTTGCATAAATAACTATTAATTAATTAAGATAATCAAATTGCAGGATGCATGGTAAAGTCATCCGGATTTATTTATCCTTTGAGACTTCCTAGACACTACACATGTTTTTTTAATGCATCGCTAGTGTGTTTAGCAGACTGAATATGAAATCACTTTTGTTTGTCTGTCCCTTGTCTATCCATTAGTTGACGCATGGCATAATAATATAACAGTTTAATATATAATTCCTATGTAAAAAACATTCGGTAAGTTGCTTTCCTTCTTCCGAAAATAAAGCACAATAGCCATGTGTTTTTGTTAGACATGATATGTTGGCTAACCTTTTTAGGGTTCCGAACGCAAAGGGTACCAACAAGACCCTATTCATAAGACTCCGCTGTCCGTCCGTCCGTCCGTCTGTCTGTCTGTCAGTGGGCTGTATCTCATGAACCGTAATAGGTAGACACTTGAAATTTTCACAGAATATGTATTGCTATTGCCGCTATAACAGCAAATAATAAAAATGAAATGAAATTTAAAATTAAAGGGGGTCCCCATACAAGAAACGTCTTCTTTTGGTGTTTTTTTTATTGCGGCTACTATTCATTTCACAGTAAATTTGAGTAACGTAACATTATTATTATTATTGTACGGAACCCTCCGTGTGCGAGTCCAACTCGTACTTGGCCGGTTTTTTTATTATTGTGCTAGCTACTAAAGAGTTTATAATCATAGAACTTAACATTAACAATGTCTGCAACTCACATATTTTATTATTAATTAATGTTTATATTTGTATTGTCAGATGGCGTTCGTGCGGCGGTGATGGCGATGGGCGCGGGCGCGGTGGCGCTGTGGTGCGCGGTGCTGGTCGCGGCCGGCGCGCGCGCAGCCGCCTACACGGTCGACTGCAACCACGAGTATACCGACTGCGATACCGAACTTAGTGAGTCATTATTCTTCTAGTCTTAGGTACTCGCCTGATCAGCCACCCTACACAAAATGGATGACGACAATCGTCATCGTTAGGATTGACATAAGATATTGTTAAAAATCACGTGATATTTCGATTTGAAATGTCAATCCCATATAAAGGTTGATCGTTTAACGATAACGATAACGATGACGATTGTCAACAACCATCTTTTCTAGGGAAGCTGCTACTTACTACGGGTACTATGGGCTGGTTGGCGTGGTTTTTAACATACGCGACAAGGAAGGAGAGAGATTTGTGTGTTTCCACGTTTCACCATTGAAGACAGCTAAAAAACCCATGGTAGGCTAAAATTTCGCCATGTATCACAAGGGGGACGAGGGGGGTCAAAAAGAACCTAAAAAACATCACTTGATTAATTGACGCCCCCATGTCTAAAATGGATAATATCCGTTCAATTTTTGAACTCGTTTTCATAAGTCATTACTACACTGAAAAAAATAAACTACAAGTGACTACAAAATTTTATTTAACAGTAACACAAAATTTGACGACCATTAACCTAAACAGAGTGACTTGCGAACTAAACTTACCAGTAACCTAGTTTTTGTTCGTTACAATTTTTTTTGATTAAATGTAACTAAAGTTAGTTTCCCGACAACTAAAGTTAGTTTCCCGACAACAAACCGTCAACTTACATAACTAGTTTTGTAGATTATTTTTTTCAGTGTAATCTGCTTCACTCTACATACATTCTATATATTTTGGCATCAAATAAATATGAGTTATTTTTCATAGAAATTAATCAAATCTTCCTAATTTTAAGTTGTTATGACCAAACAATTTAAAAAGTGGTGGGTTACAGGTGAAAGACCGTTTGTGTGTGGGTGAAGATTGGTGTCATCTATTGACTAACTTGAAACATAGTTGGTCAATATGAAGTGTCATTGACCAGTCAACAATCTTTTATTACGAAGACAGAAGTATGTCATGTTTTTTTTACCATCAATATTCATTCATTATCAAACTAATGTATATTGATATTCTTCATATAGGTACATGTATCAAAATTTGTATTATGTTGATATTATGTCGCAGCCAACTAATGCTACTGGCTACTGGCCGAAGCTTAGGCCATACATACAATAGGGTGACCATTTGATAAATAATTGGAATGTTTTACAAAAAACTTAAACCGACTTCAAAGTACACTAAGAAGTAATCAAATCCTGATCTGATGACAATGGGACCAAACGGGAAGTGTAAGCTTTCAATTAAAAAAAAAACCAAATCTGTTAATAAATGACGGAGTTATGAGGAAACAAACAAAAAAAAACAATACAACCGAATTGAGAACCTACTCTTTTTTTAAGTCGGTTAAAAAGATGAAATATCTGACTTATGATATTAAAATTTTAAAAAATAAATATATAACGCAAATTATACTTTCATGGCCATATTCATGTTCCATTACTTAAATCAAGCACATCTATTAGTGCGACTCTGATTGCAGTCACAGCTAAAACATTATTTTTGTCAAATTATGTGAGAAACACCAACAATATTGTTGCTTGCCGATGTCATATTGACAGTGTGGGTTTCAGTTCCAGGTGGCGGAATGTGGAACTAAATTTAAATAACTAGGCTAGGCAAGCAGTTAAACGTTATCGATCCAAGTCATTTGCCTAGCTGTTTGATTGAATTGCTAAATATCATTCAGGCCACTAGTTGAACGGCGTCGTTTAGTAAAAAGGCTAATGACGACATATACATTTTAAAAGACACTTAGATAATATTTATAATATGTATAAAAGATAAAATAATATACTAAATTAAAAGGTCAACTACATACATAATTATACAGGATGTTGTTTTGGTCGGCGACAAGCGACCCAGGAGCGGTAGTACAAAATATATATTCCCCAAAAATGGACTTAATTCCATTAAATACTGTAAATATGTTGAGAAATACCTAATTCAATTTAAAATAAAATTACTGCAAAGTATGGTTACTAGGCACGTGCACAGACTAGAGGTAGGCACAAGCCACCATCGCCCCACCCCTTTACTCCCTCGTACTCCCGTTGAGTATTATGTCTACACTTTAGCTTATTACATGATTTTCAAAATTTTAATTTTTTTATCTTTATTATTAAAAAAGCATAAAGTATTTTTTTTAGCACCAGTATATATTGTATTATCGACCCTGAGTCGCTCGTCACTGACCAAACAACGACCTGTATATACAATTAAGAGATAGATAATACTGACCTTTATGATGACCTTTTGATGATAGTCATAGTGCAACAACTTTTCGGTATTTTATCAGTTGTTGGCACTTATTAATTATTTAATCAAAACAATATTCATGTAGTCGTCCACATTTTCATATCACCAAGAACGTAACCTCATTATCTATTGTTATTTTATAAATATAATCAACGCGAATGTGACATTGGTGTCTAGAGTTCTGCGTTCCGAGTTCTACATTCCGCGTTGACTGTAAGCTATGTGGGGCCTTTGAAAATAAAAAAAGTGTATGATGTGCGATCAGTAGCGAATATTGCAGAAATCTAGACTGCTTGCAGTGTGCCCAATAGTCAACACGGAATGCAGAACTCGGAACTCCAGAACTCTCTCTGTGGGATCAGCACCTAAACTGGAACAGTTTATCTCAAGTATAAATTAGATCCTTGGGAATGCGAGTGAAACCGAAAGGCGAAAACGAGTTAAGCAATCAATTTTCTTCAAATTAGTAGTATTTTTTTAAACGCATCACTGAAATAAGCAATGGCAATAACGCTATGACTCAAAAAACTGCTGAAAAAACTAACAGTTACCTACGTTGAATTAATAATGTTAGTAATCGATCACTTTGTAAAACTAAACGCTAACTACTTATTCTCATTAATCATACAACCGTTAACTGTAATGGACATGAAATATTATAATTACGTACATAAATACGGAAGGAACTGCTATGAGTCGGTTTATAAAGTACATTGATTGAACACTATATTAATCTTACCCCCTTATTCATAGTAAAGTTATCAAACGTTGATTAGCTAAAATTCCGAAGGCTTTATCTGACAGGTGATATTTGGTGATCGAAAGAGTAAGACGGGGCACACTAATACCATTGAGCTATTATTACTACGTATAGAGAAGCTATCATAAGCAAAGGTTATGTCCCATTTTTTTTAGAGTCAACTAAAGTTCTCTTTAGCGCTGAAACAACAAGTGTGGTCAGATGGCCTCACTTGAACGGAAAAAATTGTGATGTGTGGCGTCTTCTCTATGCGTAGTAATAATAGCTCAATGACTAATACACTGATTTAGTTAAAAAGCGATTATGAATAAGGTGGTTAGTATTTAATACCTGTATTATAAAACGAGAATATAAACCTCAGTCTAGTCTAGTAGTTTTAAGGAGGCATAATGCTATTTCGCTCAAAGAGCAGCTCGACTGGGGAATAGAATACCGCAGCCAAATAACTTTATGCTGTGTTCCTGCGCGAGAGCAACGTTCGCCAGAACTCAGACAAAACAAACAGGACGAGTGAGTGATGCCTCGTGTGTTTCATAAGGCTATGGTAACCTCTTACCCAAGGACGTCGCCAGCCGATTGCCCAGGGGAGCTCAAGTTGTACAGTCAAGGGCATATGAAGCTTTACACTTGTCTTCTTAAGTGAGTCTTAAGAATAGAAAAAAAGCTACCATTTGAGTTTTGATTGCCGATAATAGATGGAACTTACTTTTCTGACGTTATTATGTCGTCAAATATCAGACATCGCGATATATCAAAGGGCATAATCGACGCTTCCGATTAGCTTGTGAAGACCTCGACCAATGGATTAGCTTCGCCATACAGCGTGGTACAGTAGTACCCAACTGATATGGCTCACCGATATACCTGCGCAGAAGATACATTTTCAAAGCGCGGGAAACGCTATTGGTCGGCAGCTGCCGCCATGTTAGCGCGCGCCGTGCGGAGGGGCGTGACTTGCGAGTGAGACGGAACTAACAGCTGCAGTGTATTATGAACCTTAGAGTAGTGATCTAAGGTTGATTGTAAGTTTTAAGCATTCTTTCGTTAATCTTCGGGGCCATAATTTCTTTTCTGTGCGAACGAAGATACCCGATGCGCCATATCAGTTGGCTATTACTGTAATTCCGCCAGTATTCAGGCATTTTATCATGTAGGTAGTTGAATCGGGTAAAAATATCGCTAAATACCAACTGAATAATAGAATACTTTTCGTTAGTATAAAAGACATCAACGAGAGAATCAATATAATGTTGGAAAATATTATTCGGTACTTTGCGGATTTGTTTTTGTTCCAAACGTTCCAATGTTTTTGCCAAATAGCAAAATCTAAATAACGAAGAAAAACCAAAACCACAACGAAGATGTTGAGTGGTTCAGTTCTTATCCTTAATTTGACCTTGGATCCATAATTGGGCATAGACTAAATAATAGGGATTCAGTTTATGATTTATTTGAATGGGCCTATATCATACTTGTATACTAACACACCTGTAACACAATATCATATTTCGCAAATGGTCAACGTTAGATCATGTAAGGCAATAAGGATATGATTGATTTTTATTATTAAACTATTTCTTTAAAAGTCAAAAATGGGTACATTTATATAATAGTGAACTTTACGCAACTTACGTACTCGTACTAAAATATGATTGTTATTATATTTGATGGATCTAATATAGCAATAAAACAGCAGTTATTTTCGATCGAAACTAACGATAATTATTTTATTAGGATGTCCATACGCTTACTAAAAAAAACGAAATTGTTACGCTTGAAATAATCGTATAAGCATCAAAACGACCTATTTGCGAACTATCACAGCCTCAACGAGCAAAGAGCAACCGGTTTTTACAACGAAACCAAATATTTCAACAATATAAATAAATATTCGAATAATACGTGATGAGTCATGGCGGAACGTAGCCACATTTACATGCTATTAATAATGTTGTGTTTTTTTCTTATAGGCTTATGTGAGTTTATAGAATATACACTATCCCCCGGTCTCACCCGTAGGGATAACAAGTTCTTTGTTAAAAATTACATTTTTAATACAAGCTTTTTTTGCGTGACTGTACTTTTTGTTGACTGTACTTGCAACAAAGTCAAGACGAATCAAACGAGCCCAAACTCGATGGGGTTATGTGGTTTTATTACGGAGTTCCTATCCATCCATCATCAGATCAGCTCCACGTCATCATAATATTGCATTGTCACGCGATTTGCATATTCGTGCAAAATTTCAGATCAATCGGGACTGGAAAGTGGGTCAAATTTAACTTGCAAAATTCCATTACAGACAACGGGACAGGTGAAACTAAATAAAAGCTTGTGAAAAGTAGCAAAGTTTGTTTGTTAGTTTGGATGTAGAAGGTAATCTCCGGAACTACAGATCTACAGAAGCTAACATTATCATTGGATGCTATACTAATAGGCTATTTCTCATCTCGAGGAACCGGGTGATACCGCGGGGTACAGCTAGTATAATCTATACTAATATAACAAAGCTGATGAGGTTTTATGTTTGTTTTTACGCGCTAATCTCTGGAACTACCAGTCGGTTTCGAAAAATTCTTTCACTATAGTAGATGTTAAATAGCATGAGTTCATAGATTTCTGAATGGTTAATGTTCATTTCGATATAATAAAGGAATACTATGATAGAGCGAGGTTTCATGAAATATTGTAAGTACCATTTCAGAGTAATTTAATGGAATTGCACTAGATATTGGTAAAAATCCCTTGACCTTGACGACTCATCCTATGTGAAATAAAGTATAATAGGAAGCTACAGTACCCACGAGTGTCACACTGAAAAAAATGGACTACAAGTGACTACAAATTTTATTTAACAGTAACACAAAATTTTACGACCAATAACCTAAACAAAGTGACTTGGGAACTAAACTTATCAGTAACAAAACTAGTTTTGGTTCGTTGCTAAATTATTTCATTAAATATAACTAAAGTTAGTTTCCCGACAACAAAACGTCAACTTACATAACTAGTTTTGTAGATCATTTTTTTCAGTGCATAAGCAACTTTTAATCCCAGGATCGCGGGGGACAGACAGTATAAAATATAGAATTTTATAAAACTCAATATATACAGGCAAATGAAACGAAATGTTACGCTACAATATTATATATCTGTTTATTCTTTAAAATACCAAAGAAATGGATAATCAAGTGTCTTTCCAAAGTAAGTGAAGCGAGAAGGTATGCTACAATTCGTAACAGTCTTAAAATGTCAAAAATATGGCGGAACCGCTGGAATGGTAGACTCGTGACTTCACCGACGCCTTTTTCGGAAGACTAGACGCATTCTTCGGTGTTTTGTTTTTCTTTTAAATGTTTAGGTTTTATTTTGAGATGACTGTTGTTTAGGAGACTCATAAATTTATGACTAATGGTATCAAATCAAATCCAACGAGCGTAAACTTCAGTTAATATTAAAACTTAGTATTATTTTAACTTTGTGCTTTAATATATAACTGAAAAAAAATATTGACAGGCTCATATAATAAATATATTGTAAAGAAGTTGATATTCTTTATTTACAACTAATATGTACAAAATACAATCTACATATATATAGAAAATTTTCTCAAGCCTGCCGCTGCTTCCGATTAACGGCAAGGTTCCCAGAAGGCTGGCAGCGTTTTCTCTTTGGATAGCCAAGCTGACGCGTTGGCGGAAAAAGTCTCCTCCCCGCCCGCTGGTCTCTGGAGGTCTCGATCAATTTAACCATGGGGGTCCGAAGCTCGTCGTTTTGCTCGCACCTTGTCATCAAAATTGATCGAGACCTGTAAAGAGGTTATTTAACTAAATTTAACAACAAATATGTGCAAAATACGATATTATATAGAAATAGAATGTGATCATGGTATGGATCTAGTAGCAAGCACACAAAGCTAAGAAGAACTTTTAGGATTTTTGTTTAACTTAAATTGATGACATATTTTAGACGCTATTTTTATTTCAAACAATGATGTCCAGGAAACAATAAAGGTTTTCTTAACATATCCTGTTACATAATTCTTTTAACTTCATCCTCTTCACAAAAAGGTTAATCATGTTTTAGCTTTAAAATGAGTCACGACGTGCTTCAGGCATTTTTGCTAAGAATGGAGTTCTTTAGAAATAAAGTATTATTACAGGCTTAGCAGTTTTGCTTGAACAATGACAAATTGTTATATCTTTTGATTAATTATGGCGCTTTGTTGTGAAGCTTGGGAATGGCTTTGTGGTGTAGGTATGATTACGATATTTATCTTGAGTGCTTCATTACGTTAGTATTAATCTTTTTAGATAATAAGTTGCAATAATTACTCTATCTTCAGAGAGTTTTGTGTTCTCTTTTGAGGTTACCAAACTGCAATTGAATAATCCAAACTCAACGTACTTTCGGTGGCTAATATTTTTTTTGGGTCGCTCACTTCCCTCCAATATGGCGAGGAGGGCGATGGCTGCCACACGCGTCATACTTGTGAACAGGTGCTGCTTGTGGGGGCTGGTCTGCTTAAGTTTGCCATTTATTTATTTACTTATTAAATATAGATTCAGTCTACTTTGTAGTTTTGCCGCCGCGCCGGGGCACGCAATTGTTGTCAGTCCATTTAGAACGTAAATATTATGTAATGAATCTAAGCTTGTTTTGAAAAGAGTAATTGCTGAGTTTATTGCCGGCTTTTCTCAGCAAATGCAACCTTCCGAACCGGTATTAGAGTATTAGAGTCAAACTTTTCATAAGTGCCTGCGAAGGTCTATTTGAATAAATGATTTTGAATTTTGAATTTTGTTTTTTTTTTATATGCATTGATTATGACAAAATGTAGTCGTACTGCATCCTTTCTTTTTAAAAATGTATCCACTCATTTGACATTGCTATGGTTTAATTCATCATCTGCTAGCACTTTTCTTTATTGACCGAGTGAGCGTAAAGCGCGACCGAAGCGTCTCCGTTTCAGCTTGGGCAAATATGTTTTCGTATGTCTGTCCAGATGTCCGGTGGATGTCCGAAGCATGTCCGGATATTTTCATCTACAGGTCGCGTTTCTCCACCGATTCACCGAGCAGCTTGGGTAATTATATGGATTTTCTTGCGAGGTCTATAACACATAAACAATAGTTATATTATTTATTAGTATCGCGTGAATCACTTATAGGAAATAGTAGCAACAAAATCGTGAACTACGCACCGACCTGTTTCTTACATCAATCATCAGCATCAGGTACTTACGTACCATCCGTTCACTTTACGGTATTTATAGTAATCGTGACTTATAAATAGACCTTGCATTCGCACCTTTGGCCTGACATAGCTCATTTGCTGCCTCATGAGAGATCCTTCTGCATCTGGAGATAAAGTACTAATGCCCATTTTTATCAACATATCTTATTTAGGGTACTCCAAATGTCAAAAGCTAATATATTTAGTTGCGTTAGGCATCTCCTGGGTGGTGCAAAAAAAGCAGACTGCTATTGCATGTCCAAATTACAGATTTTCATACATTTTTATCAATATGAAATAAATGTAATGAGTCTCCTCACTTAAGCATTAATTAGTTAACATGGGCATACTTTTCATAAAAGTTACACTCAATTTTGGTTCAGTAAAACATATGACATACGATATCGGTTGCTTTTATCTCTACATTTAAGTTGGATGGAGTCATTATGAATACCACAAACAGTTGTGAATCCTTGTACCACATATTGATCCTGCATCTTTGCAAACCTCCTATCAATAAGAAGCTGCTACTTACCAATCAGTCAACAAGTCCCACTTGATTTCTTAAAACTGCTAATAGAGTTATCAAACTTAAAGGTGTCTAATGAAAACATACATTTATGGCACTCAATAAAGGTATGTATAGGAAACGCTAACATTACGTGTTGTCGTTGACATAACCGTCATGTCATGCGTAACCACGCTGCGCCCGCGCAGGCGTCTATGCGCCGCATTGTTCTGCGCGGGAAAGTACGTGATGGATCCGCGAGTAACACTAACCCTGCTAAAATATACCTTATTGTCTCAACCATAGAGTTTATATGTTTTTGCATTTATGGATAGGTATTGTGTGATAATTTTCGTGATGCAATATTGGTGTCAAGCAGCCACCGTTTTTAATCATATCGATTGTCATTTTAAGTATTGAATTCGAAAGGATCCCACGATGTTATTAAAATTCTTCGTAAGTATTGGTAGATGGTATTTAATTAAGAAATAATTTGCATTCTTTGTTATAGGTATAGTTAAATGACAACATGTCAATACTTTGCAAGCATCAATGTAACTCTTTTTCCCTACTATTTTTCATAAACGTATAAGTTACTGTATCTGTCTGTTTGTGAGCTCTCCACGATGAAAACTCTGAACATAAAACTCTATTTCATCCCAGAAAAATATATGATCCATCCAAAACGCGGTTAGTTTATTAATTTGATCAAATGTCACATAAGTATAGATTAAAATCTCATTGAATGTAACCGCGTGTATGATTGATTAAACTGAGTAATCAACGTCAGTCAACACGTGACTGATTTAGAAAGTTGTTTTGACATATGATATCGTTTTGTAATATTCGCAATTATTTCTTTACATGTGTATTTTTTACAAATTGTGCGAAAGCTGTTAGTAACGTGGTAAGTACAATCATCGAACAATTAACCCAAAGAAGCGCAGACGTTCATTTTGCTTGAAATCTATTCCGCCAATTCCCCACCAACGATAATGCGCTGTGATTGGCTAAGTTAAGGACACATAAACTCTGATTGGCCAAGACTAAAACACACACGATGCAGTGATTGGTCCTTACTGTTGAAAATCAATCAAAATATTTTATTTTTGTTGAAGGCCAACTTACGAACTGGTGGTAACTTTGACCTGAGTGCCCTACCAGGGCCTAAATTGAAGAAATGACTTTGAGTGAAAAATCACTGACAAGTTGCGGAATTTGATTGTTTATATTTCCTCGATGGCTACAATACTACTTTCCTCACTTTATAATCATTATTATCACTAGTAAATGCGAATATTCTCAGTTCAAGTTGCATTTGGAACCGGTGTAGAGCCATTAATTTGTTAACGTTCATAAGTGCCTTATCAGGGCCTAAATTGAATAAATGCTTTTTGAATTTTGAATTTTGAATATTGAGCATGAGATGGTAAGAGTAGCCTAAAGATGCTTGCACTCGGGTTGCCTATCCTGGAAAATCTTTTACACACCTTAATATACAAGATTGCTTTCCATAGGGTAACCAAATTATCAGAGGTTATTTTAGTCATTATTATGAAAAACTTTTACTATGAGACTAACTCGAAAAACAAATATTTTAAAATCGCTTAAGCGATACGACCGCCTGTTTTGTATCACTTCTCTTGTATTTGTTTTCCTTCTTTTTGTGTACTGTTTTTTGTGGTGTACAAATAAAGTATATTTATGTTATGTTATTTATTTTTTTCATACATTTTGATCGAGCGGCGTTGATCTTTAGTATGAAAAGTTTTTATTTTTTCGTGATTTCAGAGTAAGTCCTAAGGTAAGAGTCGTTCATAATAATGAGTACAAAAACCCCTGAAATATGGCTATCCTTTTCGATATACTAGCCTCCGCACTGCAGTTTCAACTATATTCCCGGAATAAACAGAAGCCGTGTCCATACCATAAATTAGCGGGAAAAACATGACGATCGGTTCACTCAGAGCTATAGTCATGAAAAGGTAACAAACAGAGTAACTTTAGCATTTACAATATCAGTAGTAAGATAAATCCCACCAAAAACATTTTCATGTAAAATGTTGCCGCCAAGACATATGGCTCGTACTGTCAAAAAGTTATCAGATCTCATGTAGAGCCAAGCTTATAACTACATGCACTTACTATATAAGCCCTAACTTCACAACCTCTACACACCGTAGTCAAAATTTGTGGCTTGGCCGTTTCGCTACCATCACATGGGAGTAAGGTGAAAAATGTATTCACTGTTCATTGCTTTTTTGTTATTCAATAGTTCTTGTAGTAGTGAAACGGCCAAGCCACAAATTTTGACTACGGTGTGTAGAGGTTGTGAAGTTAGGGCTTATATAGTAAGTGCATGTAGTTATAAGCTTGGCTCTACATGAGATCTGATAACTTTTTGACAGTACGAGCCATATGTCTTGGCGGCAACATTTTACATGAAAATGTTTTTGGTGGGATTTCACTTCTTTTTTTTTTTTTAAATTTCCAAGTTTTATAATTTTTTTGTTGTTTGTGTACTAATACAAGCTTAAATACCAAATTTCAGCTTTCTAGGACTTCAGGAAGTACCCTATGAGTTTTGATGATCATCAGTGAGTCAGTGACGAAATCGGGGTTTTTTAGATATCAATAAAATCTAAAGTATAAGAGCTATGTTATTGAAACTTAATATGCTTAATAAGTTCACTATTGAGATCATGTTCCGAGAATTTTGTTTATCTGGTATAATCCAAATCCAAGTTATGAGGGTTCAAAAAAACGACGAAGCGCTTCGAGAAAAGGTAGGTAGTGCCCTTTCGCTTCGCTTGGCTGTCTTGGCGGGGGGCACTCCCGTGCCCCCAGATAATTACAAAAAATATAATAAAATTGCATGGAAGTACCACATATAATAAATTAACTGTAACACCTCAGAGTATATAAATACTACGTACAGTAACACAGTTACAGTAGTACTCAACTGATATGGCGCGTCGTGAATCTTCGTTCGCACAGAAAAGAAAGTATGGCCCCTAAGATTAACGAAATAATGCTTAAAACTTACAATCAACCTTAGATCACTACTATAAGGTTTACACTGCAGATATTAGTTCCGTCTCACTCGCAAGTCACGCCCCTCCGCACGGCGCGCGCTAACATGGCGGCAGCTGCCGACGAATAGGTTTCCCGCGCTTTAAAAATGTATCTTCTGCGCAGGTACATCGTTAAGCCATATTAGTTGGGTAATACTGTACCACATTTCTCTTGAAATATAATTAAAGCAACATTTTACTCAGAAATCAGCAAAATGTCCAGCTTGCTGCAACTAATGACAACTATTAGGCGGTTACACAAACACATCCTTATTCGGTTCTAAATGAATAACAAGTTGTATTAGATGCAATCAAGTTATGAATCACTTGGAGTACCCTATTGTGAAGTCGACCTTGTAACTATTAGATCTGATCGAGCAAAGACACGGGACAATACGTATCTAGTGAAAGTGGATGACCCTGTGTATGAATGGATGACACTTTTGTTCAGCAGACAATTTTATGTAATATCCGTTATGTAAATTTTGTAATGAGCCAATGTAAATTCTGACTTATGTTTGACTGTACAATATTTAATACTAGCTGTTCCCCGCGGTCTCACTAGCGTTCCCGGGATAAAAAGTAGCCTATGTCCTTTCTCATACCATAGGCTATCTGCATGCCAAATTTCATGATGATCCGTTGAGTAGTTGAGGCGTGAAGGCGCAACAAACAAACAAACAAACCTACTTTCGCATTTATAATATTAGTAAGGATTAAAAAAAAATCTAACCCTTTATTTCTGAAGATGTAGGCAAGAGTAAGGAACTCAGCACAATACATCGACATTCCCAGAATGTATTTAACTATGATTTTTTATGTAATTTACAGAGGTTTAATCCGTACTAGTTTCAGGCCCCGCGCATTCTTTTGTTTCCGGTGATAAAATATGGTGCGTCCATGTTACGCGAACCGAGCACGACCCGAGCACACGTGGAGCACGGATTCGCATAGCATGGACGGCTTGCGTCGAACAAGCGTTCGGCTCGACTGCGCTTCGCCGATTGTCAGTTATTACACGAACACAGGGATTCGCATCACGCTCATGTTGTAGGCTCGTTGTACGTCCACACTTGACACCGCGAGCAACGAACGAATAGAGGCTCGGCTCGTGTTCGTTTGCTCTGTTTGCGTAGCGTGGACGCACCATTATGTTTAATTATGAACTATTTCTGGCAAAACTTATCCAAATCCTATCAGCAATTATATCGTGATTGAGTATAACATATCCACAGTCCACACAAATCTCTCTAACCTTAATAAATTTAAACCAAACGTGAAAGCACTTGTGTCTTGAGCACCATGCCTGTCTAATATCATAAAAGAAAGCCTTGGAATTTTGAACCAATTCTAAAAACTACATCTACTCATTCCAATATGGAATATCTCTATCAAGGTTTTCACACGATCCTTAAAAATATAGCCCCAAACAATAACACTTGTCTTACTGTATACTGTGTGAGATGTGTGCCTATTTTGCCAAGCTCTATTAATTATGGTGCGGTTATTTTTTGAAAGAAATACATCTTTTCTTTTCTTTTTAACCGACTTAAAAAAAGGAGGAGGTTCTCAATTCGAATGTTTTTTTTTAAAGTTTGTTACCTCATATCTCCGTCGTTTATTAACCGATTTGGAAAATTCCTTTTTTATTTGAAAGGGTACACTTCCTATTTGGTCCCATTGTCATCAGATCAGGATTTGATTACTTCTTAGTGTACTTTGAAGTCTGTTTAAGTTTTTTGTAAAACAGTCCAATTATTTTACACAAACTTTTCTAACATTTGTAAGTAGTATCTCCATGACATTGTACCGCTAATGGTATTTATAACTATAAATAAGTTTGCTGACTTCAACTTAACCTCGTGCGATTCGTGATGCAGTCATTAAAATAAACGTGTGAGGTTACTTTGACTTGATGATAATCTGCTATTAATTGTATTAGTATCGTGTATTATTTACTAACCATAGGTTGTAATGATGTCAGACGGTAACAGGTCATTATGGATTTGTAGGGCCTATGTGAATGTACCAATGTAATCATTGAATGTTTCCATTAATATAGGCTCATGAATCTTGCGTATTATTGCGTAAGTATTATTATATTTGTTAGAACTAAGTTGAGTCAGAGGCTACCCAATTTCTTGCTCCCCTATATTTATAACAAAATTGTCAAAGTTCTTGACGTTAAATCTTGCAGTGTCCACCAAGCTAAGCGTAAGGTCCGAAAGTGGCTCCTTACCCTGTCCTATGATAGTACTGAACGGTTTGTGAAAATTGTGACGTGATTGCTCCTGAGGCTATTTCTAGGCACTACTTGTATATTCTCTGTGTATTTTAGTAATGTACGTGTAATGTGTTTAATTTATTGCATGAAGTGCTCTGTTGTAAATAGTAGGTGAAAATTGGGGTACCTGGATCAGAGGAGATCCAGGCACCACCAATTTTCACAATCATTCATCCATTCTGCCTAGTATTCTTATATTTTAAGTATTCGTTCAGAACAGATATGAGAAAACGTACCTATATAATAATTCAAGCATTCTGATAAATCCAATTTAGCCATTCAAGATCAAAAGAGATTAGGAAACCACCGGTTTTAACTATCATTCATTCATCTACTCTACTATACTCTCTGATTGAATCAGACGATAATCAAGAATCCCATCATAATTAATTCCAGTATTCTGATTGGATGATTATTGGATAGGTTTATTATATCATTTCATAGACAAGTTGAATTACATCATAGTAAAATCTATCGTAGAGGAGGATTACACTTATTTAAACACAGTATGTATGTTTCATTTTATCCTATTTAGATATTAGGAACGATATTTCATCAAGTGTATAGGATGCTAAATAAAAGAAAAAACAAATTTGCTGATAAAAGTTTATTCCCATATAATCACATTTTTTAAAAGTGTATTACTTACATATATAATTTTTTTTTACGATACATATATTCTTATGATATAATATAATACAGCTTTATTACACATCAATTGATAGTTTTCATACAAATATAATAAACTGGGACTTATTTTCTAAATTATAAACTACGTATAATATCATATAACTTTATCCTCATCTAAACACCACTTTCTTAAGCATATTACATTTTTCATAACACATATTTTCTTATGAGATAAACAGCTATATATATCGGTAGATGACTTGTATTTCTCATGCAGAATTAGTAAACTAGGACAACCTTTATCTTCTAAATTATAAACTATGCTATTGTTTTCAATAATTTGCTTTAACCATACACTTTTTTCAACACCTTTAATGTAAATAGATTTATCCCGTAAGATATCTCGGATAATGTTTTTATAGTTTGCATAAGGTATATAACCCTCATTCCAGTATATACCTCTATTTCTTTCTATCCAACTGACTTGCCTTCTTTCAGTTTTCGTTAAATTATAAAATGGATATGGTGATTTGATTAGGAAAACTTGTAAGTGGTTATTGCATAGAATAGCAATTTCTTTTAAAATAAATTCGTTTTTATCCGTTTTAAAACCTTGAACATCAACTATAGCAGTCATGATAATTTTCTCACTATATTACTCAAAGGTTTATACTCTATAAGTCGGTCGTTTATGATAAGACAATAAGCTGTCGTACTTTCAGGAATCACTTGAGAACTTTCAATTTCTAATCTCACGTCTACTGGGCCGGATTTTAAATTTTCGTTCTGTCTTGAGCAATCGATAACAAATATTGGAGCTTTTTCTTTAAAAGTAAGTAAGTCAAGCGACGGATCTACGGAGGTATTATAATAAGACTGACGGAACCTAGTATACATCTCATATAATATACTATATTTGCTTTCATCAAAATTAAGATTGAGTGATTCATACGGATAATATTGTGAATTCAGAAATAGAGTTACATTAGTTAATTTACAATGATCAAACGAGGAACAATCTTTTGAATTTATATTTTTTCTATTAGTTTGTAGGGCAAATAAAACATAGCGGGGCTTTTCCAACTGCGAAGCCGTTTTAACTGACCAAGAGTGCTTAGTAGTCCTAGGTAAAAATGGATACTCATATAAATCCCAGTTCCTGAATGCTATTTGTATAGGTTTGTCCTTTTCTAATAGTTTAAGTAATGTTAACCTTTCACGATCTGATACTTTTACATGAGGAACACGCCATTGTATTCTTTCTATATGCATTTTTACAGTATCAAGATCATCAATTTTAACGCTATTTACATTATAATTACTTCTATTTAAAATAAGTTCATGTTTACAATTGATGATTATTTTATTGTAATCTTCAGCAAATCCCATTATTTTGTTCAATGGAATAACAACATTAAAATAACCCTCATTATTTTTAAATCCATTTAGATTCCAACCCCATATAGCTGCTACTTTACTTTGTCCTGGATTCATAGATGCATATGATTTTAATGTCGTTGTTATACCAGCATTCTTAACACGATCTATCTCAACACCGTTAATTTCATACCTGATATCTTGAAACAAAAACATTATTGGATTGTTAGTAAATTCAACTGCCTTATTAAGAGGCTTATGATCTTTTCCTATAATTGATGCTCGTCCTTCGATGTAAATAGAACTGGCAGATGGTAATATGTAGATATCTTGTTGGTGTATTGGAATCCGAATCTCGTCATTTTCTTTATAACTACTATTATATGCGTTGTAGGTATGGATTTCATAGCTTTCAATTGAGTTATCAAATTGTGCTAAATCAGTAACTTGCAGAATATTCATATTTTAAATCCAAGTGTTCGAAGGAAATCTTTATTACTTTTAGTAAGCTTCTTAACAGTTTTAATACGTCTGTGCTGTATTGCAACACGAGGAATAGTAAAACGTTTTGCTGAAATATTTTGACTTTTATCGAATACAATCATCTCGTTTTCGTAAATGAAGACGTAGTTGGATACACTCTTCTCTGAAGTCAATATAATCACCGTGTTCATCAACAATTTTTATACTTATTGATGATATAATATTTTTGTTAACAGGAAAGTAAATAATAGTTCTCGGTTCTTGTATATATCTATGACCAGGAGGCACGTTCGGAATAAATTCATGTATTATATGTGAAGATAATCCGTTAGTATAAGATCCTTTGATAAGATCACATTCGACTCTTATCACAGATGAAGGAAGAATGTTCACAGGGTTCATAGATTCATGCCATTTATTTGCTTCTAATTTAATATTTCGAAACCCCAATAATGTGCCAATACTATTATTCACATCAAAGTTCACCTGAGTAGAACAATATAGTAAACATTTTAATGTATTGTTATTAGCTTTAATTTTAATATCACAGTCCGATAAGTTATTTTGAAGGTAGTCAGCTATATCATACAGATCATAAGTACCACATGGAATTAGTAGCTTTTTTTCTATTCCATTTTTTTCATATGAAAATACGTTGTTTTTGTGGTTTATATTCGATATTGAATTAAGTGCTGAGAAATATAATAATCCACACTCATATTTATCCTGTATTGTTAAAGGTGGTTGAAAGTAGGTTTCTAGTAACGATCTTTTACCGGTGATGGTTAATGCAATAGACATGATTATATACTAAACATGATTTTATTATTTCAAGCTATTTATTTATTTGCCTATCTTTCCAAAATTTGCGCAAAAATTGTAAACACAGATGTCCACAATTGTAAGGATGATCCCTCTGAATATTAACATAATTATAATATAAATTTCGTCCAAGATATATGATTAGTTCTTTAGGTGGTTTTAAATTACCATAACTATCAAAATATTCAATATGATTACAGTACTTTGCATAGGCTACCCAATGTGTTCCAGGATTTTCGGAACTGTCTAAATTTACAATACCACATTCTATATTAAAAGGATGTTTAGGTAACTCATCACTCATAAATACCCCCCGAAAATATGGAATATCGCTAGAGTATTTAATAATATCGATATTGGTAAGAGCTCGATTAGGTAGCCTATTATTTAGTTTTTTTTATCAGATACTTGAATCCCAAACCCTTTCCGAAAAGATTTAATATTTAATCCTTTTCCGAAGCATAGAGTTTCCATTTTATTATCATGCCTCTTTAACTCTTCAAGACGTTTCAGAGCTTCTTTATAATCATTAACAGCCCTATCAATTCCAGCAGCACCTCCAGTTATGCTACCAGCCGCCGATAACCCCGCAAAAATAGGTATCAATGGTAGAAACCCACCAGTTTTTGGAATAGGAATAAAACGTGGAATTTTGACGTCTGCATTTTTCGCTAATTCTTTAGCTGCCGCCATTGCTACTTTGATAGCAATTTTTTTACACATTGGTTTCATTTTTTGTAGATGTTTCTTTGTATGCATGATAATGTTTTTCAAATTTTTCTTTATTCCAGCACCAGAATGAATTTTATCTATTTTATTTCTTTTGCTTTTTCTTAAGCCACTGCCAGTCTTGACTTTCACCAACATCGCTTTATTAACTACATGAGCCGCTATCTTTTCACTTAAACTAGCATCAGATGCAGATATCCGGTTTCGTGCCATTTTCATTAGCTTTATATCTGCTTTATGTCTGTCACTTAAATCAGACGATTTGTTATAAGCTATATCATGTTCTTTACAATATTCATCCAACTGGTTAATACCTCGTTCTCCTTGAAACAGTTTTTTTAGAAGCCTTGTTCCTGGCCCACAATAATTATAGCCTGGCAGATGAAGTTCGATCGGTAAGTTATTAATAACCCAGTTAAGAAGACTACTCTTGTTCATACCTTTTATTGCACTGAATACTACTCATTAATGTTTCTATTTAAATAGAATATTACTTCAAAATTATAAAACTATATTCGTTTTATCAATCCAGCTATTTTCAGTAGATGGTAATCCTAACCATTTCACAAAAACTTTATTTCCTTTTCTCCTCAATACTTTTTCGATGAGGTATATGTTAGGATGTTTTGTTTTCTGTAATTCTTGTATATAAAATGCTCCTAATATGGGTTGTCCTCTTGAATCCTCTATCAAATATGTAATTGGTTTAGTTCCTTTTACTTTAAATATTTTAAATATTTCTGTAGACCAGTTAGGTGTATATCCTTTTTCAAATGTACCTTTATGCTTACTTATACGTACAAAGTCTCCAATTTTTAAACATCTGGGTTTATTTAAATATTCCTTTTGATTGTTATTATATATTTCAAGTATTATTTCTTTATTACCGTTATTGACTTTACTAGGCTGATGTTTAATAGTTCGATGATACGTATTATTATATTTATAGAGAACCTTGTTTAAGAGTCCATCTATCCACCTGTAATTGCCTTTCAAGCTAAACTCTTTGTACAGTTTTGATTTTAATGTTCTAATAAATCTTTCTGCAATGGACGCTTTTTTTATAGTATAAGTTGAATAATGATTTATATTGTGTGTACGAGTCATATTTTTGAATTTATCATTGTAAAACTCAGTACCAAAATCAGTTTGTAAGTTTTTCGGACTACGACCACAACCTTTTTCGAGCAATGTTTTGAAAGCATCACATACAATTTCTTTTCTTTTAGATTTCAGTGGAAATGCCCAAGCATATTTTGAAAAAGTATCAATAATAATAAGAATGTATTTGTACCCAGAATTTTCCTTACATACATTTTGCATATCTATTAAGTCAGCTTGCCATAGATCATCTATATCTCTCATTACAACTGTTCTTCGTGGAAAGTTTACTCTAGCATTTTTATGTATTTCGTTTACCACATCTGCTTTGCTCATTCTTATCACATTTATAATTTTGAACAAGGCTTTCTAAATTACGCGTTTTGGTGATTAATTCACTAACTATGTTATTAACAGTTGAAATTTTATTGAAACAACTTATTATAGAATTATCCACGTATTCCTTTGTGGCACTATCATTTGCGTTTATAGGATTGTGTAAATTTTTTAGTATTTTATTCTTTGCATCTAAATTTCCATCACTTAGGTCTAGCAAAAGACATTTATTTATAAACACTGGTTCATATATTTTTGGTTTTTTATGTAAATGATGTCCGAATTTATCAACTTCCATGCTCAAGTAATTTCTAAATACTAAAAAAAATAACAAAATACAATTACTTTTATTCTTTGATAATGCCAGATTCTTTCAATTCTTCTATTATTGATATTATCTCATTATCATGGTTAGTATTACCAGCATTTTTAGAAGCAATAAGTAATTTTAACCTATCGACTAATTCATTTGGATCATCCCAATACACAAGATCTACGTTGGATTTATATTTTTTTAGAGTTGGTAATTTACCTCCTAGTTTCGCTCTAGGTTCACATTTCTTATCGAAAAATAAAGGTTTTATTATTTCCCGGTATTTTATACCTTTATCACCTTTTATTTGACCATCATAATTATACTCTCTCTTATGTGCATTAGTATGATAGAGGATATCTTTATAGACTAGCTTATCTGTCTCCAAGATTAACGATAGATTTGGTTTCTTACGAAGAAGTAATTCTTTTAAACCAGGTGTCAATTCATACGATCTTTTGTTGATAGTTATCAGAACAATTTTATCTCCATTCGAAGAATTTACTGTTTTAGAGAATTGCACTTCTGAATTTCCCATCATACATTTTTTATTCTCCATACGAATACCAAATGGTATATCCGTATAATCATAAATATCGGTAATATCATCTTTCTTTAATGAAATGTCTAAAGTCTGTATTGACTGATTATTGGTTATAATTTTATCATATTTCGAAGACACAGAACTATTATCATTATTATCATCTTCTTCAAATGTTGATTCATTTCTAGTCATATTAAAATCATTTGCGTTTGTAGGATTATGTAAGAGTTCTATAGACTTGACTTCATCAACACTTTGAGTATTTTTTTCTTCTGTTCTTGTATGTCTAGGATGATCAACCAGCATATTTAAAGGCTCGGTTATGGGTTTTAGCATTCTATTAAGTGTTAAATCGGTTTGAAGCTCTACATTCTGCATCTGCTTTAATTTATTCTTTATAGAATTAGCTGATTGAATTAATTGTTTCTTAATATTTTGCTGCATGTCGAATAATTTTACGTGTACTGTGTATAATGATAAGTCTATTAATGAGTCCTTTTCACAGTTCTGTCATATATAAATTTTACATATTTATACTTCAAAATTAATAAATTTATCAAATGATTGTCTATATCGACCATTGTTTAAATAACAGTCTTTATTAATTGTCAAAAAATCATAAGGAGACGACCAGATTTTAGAACACAAATCTTTAAACTTAGACCATTCCATATCAGGACTAACATGTTCCATGTAAATATGCTTCATATTCATTTCATCTTGTTTGAAGATGATTAAAAAGTTAACATTGTCACGTAGCAACTGCTTTGGTATTTTTGAATAAGTCTGGGATAAATAAAAACAATCTATCCTCTTATGCCTTCCCATTGTAAAATAATTCCTTATATTTATTTGTTTTTCACTAACCACATCATCAAAAATGATTACAGAATCCAGTAATGCATCGTTAGGATGAATAATATCTTCATCAGAATTAAAAGTGAAATATTTTACTTCTGGAACTCTTTGTAATATTTGTTTTAGAAAACAATATTTTGGTTGAAAGTTTGTTTTAGAGTACAAGTAAACATTTTGAAACTTTAAACCATTTTCATGTATTAATAAAGAAATCATTACATTAGTCTTTCCACAATTTGAGGGTCCACATATTATACATCGAATGTTATTCGGAAAGAGCACACTATGTTTTTTATGTAACGTATCTTCTTTTAAATCAATATTTTGTATTTCTAACGATACTGGTTGTTTGACGACCTTCATGTCTGTATCTATTCGAGAAATGATAGTTGTTATGGTATTTATATGATTTATTTGATGAGGATTATAGTGTTTAGATCATAGGAAATATTGCTATATAATAAAACATATTATATTAATCATATTTTTTTTTTATTAGGTAATATAAAAATCTTATACATTAACATTAACAGCAAATTAAATAGTTCTTAATAGTAAACCAATAGTTTTAGTTTGTTATATATAGCTCTTACAATAAGTTTAAAATAAAGCATCACAATGCCCCCAAGCCAACGTGTCTTTTTGATTTGATAGAACTTGTCTTTTATCATCAACTCTGTTTAAGATTACTTTATTAACTTCTTGTGAATACAATACATGTTTAATTGATTTTATCATATTCATCTTATGCTTTAATGTAATATTATTAAACAAAGCTCTCTTGTAGTCGGATGTTTTTAAACTTTTTGTAATTGGCTTTGATACACCTTTAGCTTTAGTAATTTGAGTCTTCAACGACTTAATACAATAAAGTTTAGCTCTTAAGCCGATAAATTCTGTTATTATATCTCCACCCATTTCATCTTTAAACAAGCCAGGTATTTTTTCATTTAATTTAGGTATACAGTAAGGATTATTAACATCAAAATTACTAGTATCAAATTCCTGTATATTATCACGCATATCATTATAAAAGTTATGTGTATGTATTAAGTACAATAAACTGTCAGTGTCGGTGTAACACAGTTTAGCTTTATCACCATACTTTTTTTTAATAAAATTATAATGGAAATTATATAAATGTTGTTTAGAGTATTCGAGAACAGCATATCCTATATAAATAGGTCTATCTAAAACAAGTTTTTCAAGATTCATTTGAATAGCAAGGAAATTTTCATTGAAAATAGACACACTTTTAAAATTTGGTTTTGTAATTAATTTCTCTGCACCTACTGATTTATTTGTTTTATTCAAATTTTCATTCCATTTCGTAACCAATTTGACATCAACCTGTTTACGCTTATTTTCAATTGTTTTCCCAAATATTGAATTATTTAAAAGCTTGAAGAAATCTTTTTCAAATGATGTCGCAGCTGCTTGACGCAATTTAGTATTTAAATCTATATATTTTTTTAAAAAGTTATCTTGTCTAAATTTAAGTATTCTATAAATTTTTTTTAGAACTAGACCGTTTTTAAGGCATTCCTTCAAGTGCACATAGTGTATTATATAATTATATTTGTCATACAAATTCGCTATTAATTTAGGTGTCATCCCTCCAATGGGTACGAATTTTTCTGGAGCGAAGGGTAAATCACCATGTAAATGATGTAAATGGTCTGGATACGTCATATCAACTTCTAAAATATAACCATAGTCACTATCATCAGGCACATCAAATAATTTAAAATTAGTAACATCATCATATTTCATAAATTTAAAATCTGATATGGGTAACTTCTTTGTCATAGCATAACCATAAAGGTTATTACAATCAAGATATATTAAGTAACTTGACGGTTTAGAATCATCATAATGAGGTAAGTAAATGTTATTGGCTTCGGCATATCGTTGAGTGCATTGTGCTAGCCCACCACGTATTCCTTTTTCTAGCATTTGATAAATTTCTAAATCATGGATCAGCTCTAATTGAACACCTGTGTGAAGAAGCATAGCATCCCAACTCAAGCCAGGTGAAGTAATATAGTATGCAGGATCAAGATTATAATTCTCTAGACATATTTTTCTAAAATTTTCGAACACGTCACATAGTAACAGTACATCACTTTTTAAATATAAATCGGTATATTCACCAAGAGAACAAATATTAAAAACATTCCAGACAGTTTGAGCATGTTCATATTCATTATCCGTTATGTTTTTCATGAGTAAACTGTTATAGAAATAGTCTTTGGGTGGAAGTTCAGTTTCATTATATTTCTCCCATGAATTAATATATTCATAGGGATAAATACCTTTTCTTCTTATTAAATCAAATTGATCTTTGTTGGGATAATAGGATGACAAATTCATAAAATCTTCGTCTAATAAACTTTTACTCAAAGTATCAAGACTTGAACTAAGGAACTGAAACGAGTCTATAAATTTAATTTGTACTGGCTTGTTTTTATCTGATTTGATAATTTTTGTCATGGATAAATACTTCTCTTTTGTTTTTGGAATTATTTTTATTTCACCATCATATTTAGATAATTCAGTGATAAATATATGGGAATCATAACCAGATAAATTATGAAATATAACTGGTATGAATGAACATACTCCAAATGATAAATTACAATATGAATGAGCTGCACCTCTATATTCAGATGTAATATGATCGTGGTCACATACTTTATCATCAAATAATAATTGTTTACAAATATGGCATGTAGTTGCATTCTTATAATTGTCATTTTGCTCTCTAGTCATGGGTTTCATAGGTTTTTTTATCATTAAAATCTTATGAATTAATTTTGATTCCTCAATCAACTTTTTTACAAATACTTGTACACAATCTAATCCTCTATATGTAACAAATTTATTGAGCCTCTTATCATGTGAACAACATATGTAATAGGCAAAACATGATGGTTGGTGCCATTTATTTCTTATGGTATTTTTATCGATATTTGTTTCTTTAAAATCGGATAACATACTTTCAAAATCTGCATATATAACAAAGTTGATTTTTTGTTGCCTCTCGTAATGATCAAATTTTAAAAAACTATTTTTTTCTGGTAATAATGTAATTATTTTAGAACAACTGTGTGAAATGTATTTTGCTTCACTAGCAAAAAATTGCAGACATGTTTCACATAAATACATTTGACCTTTGTGATGTGATACTTGTCGTCTCACTAAACGCAATAGGTCTTTTATCAAACAGTAATGAGCTTTGTTGTTTCGTTCAAAATACAGCAAGTGAATGTGTATAACTTTCTTACAACTTGTCACATATAAAGGACCAGTAACAGTAAAATTTTCGTCTAATCCATAAATATTAATACTTATTTGATTATTCTTTTCAAACCACTTAATATCTTTAGGTGATGGTGGGAATGACATCCCTTTTATATTTAATATTGTATTAAAATTTGGATATGAGCTTGGTCTACATACATTACTTTTAGCTGGAAATAATGCTGCGACTATGCTCCACAGAAAACAGTAGTCATCGTTATTTTGTATGTTTAAGCAGCTCTTTGTATTCTTAATTTCAGCAGGTAGCTCTAGGAAAGATCCACCTCGCATAGGTGAATACTTATTAATATTAATTTCTAAGTGACTTACAGACATGAATGACCATCCGGATTCACAATGCTCAAATTCAGTTAATTTCACTTTAAAAATCTCTCTTACATTTAAATAAAACTCATCGCATTCAGTACTTATACACAACTTCATATTTTGTATTAAATGACTTCAGTTCTTGTTAATCTGATTTAGGTAATACAAAGTAAGCAAATAACTCAAAGTTTACTTTAATACAGGTATGTTTCATTAATGATAACTCAATGATTTTAAAAACTTCATTTTGCTTACCATCTAAGAACGTCTCTGTTAGGAGGTACTCGTCTTCTTTAGATGGGTTTAAGCGATAAGTCATTATTCGGTTTTTAAATGCAGTAGCCACAATATCAACATTTTCAAAATTGGACTTTATTAAACAATTTGATTTATGTATATTTGTTCTCTTATGATATCTGTATTCATGTTCGGGGATCTCAATTCTACATTTATTACAATTAATATAAGTGCTTGATGATGAACTACCATGTGGTTCAACTGAAAGGAAAAAAATGCATAAACAGTCGTTATAAAACATTTATTTAATAAGACAATACTTTGATTACATATCATAGAGTAAGGTTATAGATATAGTTATAGATACACATTTTAAATTAAAAAATTCATACATCATTAAGTTAGAACTATTGATATGAACATAAAAAATTAGGGGGACAGTCCTTAAACTCTTTTCTTACACTTTGTACGTAAGCATTGATGTGCTTCCATGACTGTGTCTCTCCTTCACATTTATTTTTGATAGTTATAACCGAGTGCCGCCATCTATTTACCGGTGGCACTCGTTCAATTTCATCACAGTTATATATCTTTAATTCTACATAATAACTCCCCGGTTTTCTTTCATTCATCTGTCTAGAGAATCCGTTTGCTAAACGGCGAGTTATATATGAGTAGATCGGTTGATTTTTTTTACCCGTTGCCTCCAATAGATGGTCGTCATCAGAATCACTCCCAAATAAGTCGCGGGCTGTTGGTCTTGTGTTTGTTTTAGTTTTCTTACTGGTTGATGGTTGGCACTCGGTGACCCCCTGCACCGGCTTACGCTTCTTTTTGTCTCCTTTCACCTTGACTGGAGTCTCCAACCCTGACTCATCTTCCGACGGGAAAAGTTGGTCTGCCAGTTGTTTGGACCTAGAATAGATTAAAGTATATGATTAATAACATGATGGTATCTTTATTAATATCAATTTGTTGTACATATTAAAAGATTGATTAATTTAATGATCAGGGTAGTTGAATGATTGATTAATAACATTATAGAAAGATGGATTGGTATCACAGTTAAATTCAATAATCAAGATAGCAAAATAAATTAAATTGAAACAAGTGAACAAGTAATGAGGAAAATAATCAAAGGTACTTACATTTTTATTACAGATTGTAGATCTACCAAATACTTTTTCTGAATTCGATGATACCGCTAGGATACGAGGAAGTGCTTTGTGATCCAGCTTCAGCATGTGAGCTCTTAAATAGGGCTGAATTCACGTCATGATGTCCCATATACGGAAAAGTGCTTCATTAGATAACAACATCCAAATAAAATAGTTTACTTTGATAAACAATATTTATATACTACTAATACACCTGGTCTCACCTATCAATCCTATTATAATATTATAAATACAAAGTTTGTGTATAAAGTTTCTCTATAAAGGCTGGACGGATTTGAAATTGAAATGAAATTTGGTATGAAGTTACTTTAAGTTCGGTCCCTGGAGTACCTAAACAGCTCAACTGATAATAACGATTAATATAACTTAATAATTGTTTGGGTAATCCGATACAACGCTTGGTGTAGTGGTTATATAGTTATCCTGAATGCTATCTAGAAGTCTTGGATTCGATTCTCAGGACAAATATTGGTATTGAGTTATATGTTTGTTACTATCTTTTACCCGTTATATTCGAATTAAAAGATTTAATAACTATTCAAATTTTTTTAATCAAATTATTTGATTACTTAAACTTATAATAAACTAATTATTCTAAATAATACTATGCATGCGAAAGTTTGTTTGTTTATTTTTCTAAATCAGATTTTGTTAAATCTTTTAATTCGAATGTAGCCACGGGTATAAGATAGTATGTATAGTTTTACATTTGCACATTCCTGATCCCTATTTGGAAGACATAATGCACCGTCCCAAATATAGTATTACCTACGAGGCACTTTTAATTTTTATCATATTAATATAGTCATAAGAATATCATATCAATTTTGAACTCTATGATCAAATATTTACTAGTATATAAAGAATATTTAATCAATAATATATTATTAGATTAATTTCATCAACACGGCGACTGTAATCAACTTCTTAAAATATGTCGGTGAGTATTTATGACAATGTAAATAATTTTTCTTTAAAACCTTCAACTATTCAACCCGTTTTGTAATTCTATAAATACATTAGATATTATTTCATTCATTTATTAATGTTCATAGTGATAATTTTTCAGTCTTTAAATAGATATCTTTTTTATAGGACTCTGATAACGACCTCTTCAACTTCGTTCCAATGAACGCTGTGGCAGGACAAAAAAACGAAAGAATGCTGAATCTGGAGGCCCCTAACAGCAAGCAGCTCAAAAGATCTTCAACGGCTGCATTTACTTGCGTTAAAAAGCTTACGCATGGTTCTAAATTGATAAGAATCGAAATTTACGATGTAGAACATTTTCCTAATGGTATAAGTTCTTTATGTAATTGTGATGCTGAATTGTGTGTGCAGCATATAGTTAAAAACATATTTATGGATGACATTTATAAATCTGTAAAGGAAATTGCTGTAAAAGTATCAGATATTATATTGTAAATAAAGCATAATTCTTATCTAAAAAAGTATTTTTATTTAAGTACTACCCTTTTATATATCTCATTACTAGGTACATAATAAAAATATTTAACTATTATCCTAAATTCAGTTAATTTTCCACCACAAATAATCTATGTCAGTATGCTCATTAGGTATATAATATTAGTACTTTATGAGGATCTATATAATGCGACACTGGAGAATGTGTTAACACATTCAACTATCTGCACCACAATGTGATGAATCGACGATACTGTGAAAACCTTTGAACAATTAAATTCTTGAATGGCTAAATTGGATTCATCTGAATACTTGAATTAATGATTGCATAGTTATACATTCTCAGATCTTTTTTCTGAACAAATACTTAAAATATAAGAAGACTAGGCAGAATGAATGAATGATTGTGAAAATTGGTGGTGCCTGGATCTCCTCTGATCCAGGTACCCCAATTTTCACCTACTGTAAATCTTTTTATATCCTGGATATGTGGCCCCCACGAGACAGGCTTGACCTAGTGTGGGGACCACCAGTAATCTAACTGTATAACCGTGTTATTTTTAAAAATGCAATAAACTTATAAACTTATATATATTTTTTCTATTTATTATTAGATAATTAACTAATAATAAATACACTGAAAAAAATTATCTACAAAACTATCGTAAATGTCGAATGGGAATGGGAATGTCGTAAGTTGACGTTTTTTTGCCGGGAAACTAACTTTAGTTACATTTAATCTAATTATTTAGTAACAAATCAAAACTAGTTTTGTTACTGGTAAGTTTAGTTCGCAAGTTAGTCTGTTTAGGTTATTTGTCGTCAAATTTTGTGTTACTGTTAAATAAAATTGTGTAGTCACTTGTAGTCCATTTTTTCAGTGTAGGGAATAATATAAGCCCTTACGTATGTAGGTATTTCAAAGCTCAATATATAAAATATAAGGACGCAAAATATCAAGCACTGATTATCAACGTAGCTCTAGGTAAATGAACGCGCTATTCGCAAAAATATATACTATATCGACAAGAAACATATAACAAACGGCATTATCAAATTAGAGCAAAATAAAACAGCACAACTCATCGAACCTTATAGTTTAGTTGTGCCTTTGACCACCTGTCAGAATTCATATCAGATGCACCTTGATTTCCTCACGTATCGAATTGCAGAGCGGATAAACAAATATCCGCAAACGGTCACGCGTCATTGGGCAGAAGAGACACGGATGTCTGCCCATTTTGCGCAATATGTATCGGTTATGTGGACTCACCTCTTACGTTGCTACTTAGTCATTGGCTGGTCATATTTTTGTCGCGAACAGGTAGGCTCTTTGTAGCCTACTTTTTTGTAACTGTAAGACATTTTTGTATCAGTACAAGTTCGAAAACGTTACGGTGAAATGAATTTCATATTGCGAGTTCATTCAACGGTGCAATGTTTGCACTTATTTACAATAATATTCAGTTGGTACAGTAGTAATCGTCTGTCATTAACATACTTATATAAATAAATAAATAAATATCCTGGGACATTCCTCACACACGGTCATCTGAATCCCAAACTAAGCAGAGCTTGTACTATGGAAACCAGATAACTGATATAATACATATACTACTTTTTGTTCGTAAATGCATACTTAATATATATAATTACATCCAGACTCAGGTCATACAGACATGTTCATGCACACAAATGCATGTTCTGTGTGGGAATCGAACTCACGACCGGCGGCGCGTAAGGTGAACCTTAACCAACTGCGCCAACTGGCCCGTTATATTTAAGTTTACAATTAAAATGAAACTAAATAAAAGTGTTACGTATTTCTGCAACACTTTCTTTTATTTGCATAATAATTCTCAAAAAAATAACACGACAAGCCGTGAAATACAATTCTTTGTTCAGCTACTTACTCAACATTATTACAAAAGCGAGCGAATTTGTCTTCAATAGCTAACAATGAAAAACAAAAAGAGGTAGTAATACTAAGAGTACAACGTAATCCTTTCTGTACAAAACATATAATATATTTACACCTAATATTCCGCGAGACATAAGCAGAGGTTACTGAGAACACTTTTTATCGTTTTTCTCTATAAAAAATTTAGTAAAAGGGTGTTTCCTATAAAATTTGTCTTTCTTTCATTCTATTTTTAGTGACAATGTGGCTTCTACAAGTATTTACTATATCAAGGCGATTCCTCTTAGAAACTCTCTCCGTTTAAAATAAGTTCGTTGTTAAAAATTTCATTTTTAATACAAGCTTTTTTTAATGACTGTACTTTTTGTTGACTGTACTTGCATTGTCATCCAATATGCATACCAAATATCAAGTCTATCCGATCAATGGAAGTGGGTGAAATTCGACTTGCAAAATTCCACCCGAACAAACATACATACATACATTACAAGTTTTTTTTTTTTATCATTACTGAGATCTTTATTTACAACAAATATGTACAAGTTAAATAAAAGCTTGTAAAAAAATCTCCTGAATAAGTTTCTTTCTTCTTTCTATTTCCCTGGTTTCATTAAAATTCGTTCAGCAGATAGAAATAAGATATTAATAACTAATTGTAATAACTGTAAGTCGTAATTGAGGTTGTTTCTAAAACATGACAGGTTAGCTAGATTTAATCAAAGACCTGCACTTACATACTCTTGAGAAAGCGAGCCTGTGAGAACTACAATATTGTGAAATGTGTGATCAGTCATTCACCAACATGATTTATTGCCTATAATTTCTTAATACACTCCATGGTTATATTAAATTCTCTATCTAATATAACTCAAAGATTGAGGTGTATTTGAGTGAATATAAATAAAAGTGAAAAGGTACAGTAGTACCCAATTAATATGGCGTAAAAGATACATTTTCAAAGCGCGGGAAACGCGATTGGTCGGCAGCTACCGCCATGTTAGCGCGCGCCGTGCGGAGGGGCGTGACTTGCGAGTGAGACGGAACTAATAGCTGCAGTGTATTATGAACCTTGTAGTGGTGATCTAAGGTTGATTGTAAGTTTTAAGCATTCTTTCGTTAATTCGGGGCCATACTTTCTTTTCTGTGCGAACGAAGATTCACGACGTGCCATATCAGTTGGGTAATACTGTACCTAGATCATACCTAGATATATTTTCTTTTATTCACATAAGTTATCCATGGGGACAGAAAAGTATGTTCACAAACTTGAAATTATATGTGGAATGGTTCACTTATCTACCAAGGCACCCTATACACAATTCCAGCTGCCAGAGTTAGCATAATCTTATAGATTACATAAAGAATAATGTCAACATTGATTTGTACAAATAAGAAAATTGGGGGGGTTGATTATATGTTTGACGATGATTATAAAATTACATTATTTTTAAGAGTCAACTTCATACAAACTACTCAAAAAAACGTTACACACGCTAAACGAATTCCGAGATCACTATTATGTGCGTAAACTGATCCTCACACCAACAAGCATCTAATCAGCACACATCAGTGGATCTTCGTAATCACGCTCGATATGATCAATTAAGTTCGATAGACGGGACGGACGCTCGTAATGATTATAACGCGAGTAAACCGGTTGGTGCGCCCGCGCAACCGCCCGTTTAATGTCCTTTAGCTAACCTACATACTTGCCAACCAGTGAGGTCAATTTGAGGCCGTCTTAGATACATAGGATATCCGTACACTATCGATTTTATTGATATGGTGCGTACATGCTACGCGAAGCGAGCACGAGCCGAGCCAAGAACGAACAGAGGGGGAACCACAAGCTCTTAAAACAAGGTTAAAATAACCTTATTTGACTTTTGTCTTTCTTTGTCATCCGACGTCAAAACGGGACAAAAGACAAATAAGATTATTTTAACCTTGTTTTAAGAGCTTGTGGTAGGCCCCCAGGACTCGTTCGTTGTTCGCGTAGCGTGGATGGGCTTGCGAGCCTCGAACGAGCATTCGCATCGCGCTCGTTGTAGGCTCGTCGTAACGTGACATAGCGAGCAACGAACGAATTCTGTTCGTTCGTGGGTCGGCTCGTGCTCGGCTCGCATAGCATGGACGCACCACAACGAGCATACAATGAGCGCAATGCAAATCCCTGTATTCGTGAAAAAACTGACAATCGGTCGCAAATAAGAGTCCGTTCGATTTCATACTTTAAAAAAAGTAGCTTATGTTATTGGGAGTGGTTGCCTCATCAGACAAAATAAACAAATATCTACCTACACGGTTTCTACAAGGCCGAATTAAACATATACGGCCTTACTCATAAACGCTATTTAAAGTTAAGTCATACTTAAAACAGTTATTTAAAAAAAATTTCACTCATAAACGGTATTTATCCTTATTCACTGCTTAAAAACGTTATTTAAAGAGCTGTCAAATTAAACAACCTACGACCCTTGTTTAACGGGCTAAATAGCAAAATGGTCGCCAAATAAACAGCTGTTGCTTGATTGCTGTAAAATATTTTTCGTTGATTTCCGAAAATAATCTGGATATATGATGTTAGATTATATAGAAACACCATAAATTATATAAATTACTTAAACTTGTACCTCGATGACCGAGCTTTACTCGTTTTTTTTTGGTAAATCATATTAGTTTTTCTCATAAAAGAACTTGAAAAAAAAGCGAAAAAAATTATCATCTGGACTGGAACAGGGTCTTCTGGTTTCGGGAAGCCCGATTTCCCATCTGGCTATGATAAACTTGTAAATGGTGGCGAAATTTACCTTCGTATTGTAATGATATTGAAGCAGTTTTTCATTGCCTGAAATCACGGATAAAACGACGTTTTCTAAAAATGAAACCTAGCTAAATCGATTTATCGCCCCCGAAACCCATTGGAGCTGTTTCAAGATTCAGATCATATACCTACAATATAATATTTCATAAAACACATAATAAAACTTTTCAAATTATTGCAGTTTCTTTTTTTTAAAACCTCCATAACTGTCAAATTTATGGTCTTGACGTTGGTGTCGCCATATATAATATTATTTTTGCTCTTTAAATCCTTCAATAACTAAATCATGATTAAAATGCGTTTATGAGTAAAGAAAAGTTAAACACTGAATAAAATTTTAAATAGTATTTAGCTATATACTATTTAATCCGTTATTTAAGAGATTTTTATGAGTAAGACCAATATTATATTGAGTAAACGAAAACTCATCCTAGATCAAAAATGCATATAGACTGTGACTCATAAGGTCCATCGATGCTATATTAAGATTCCACTTGCAATTCACGAACTATCTTCACGACATAAAGTCATTCACGACTAGTCGCTGGTATGCGGTCTGCCTTAAACCCCAGCTTTGTGATACATACAAATGATTGATATCTAGCGCTGGGGTCGTGTTGAATGCAAATATGGAAATTTATTCGTACACAGGTGGTTTTAATCTGTGTATTTAATTTAACGTCGCGCATATGGGCCGCACTTAATATTTAGTATGTACTCAAGCTACAGTAGTCTAGAACTGAAATGGATAATTTCCTCAGCGTAGTTATTCATAGTCAGTGGATATTGATTTCCAAAGTAGGTATGTGATTTTATTATTTAGGTCTTGTTATTCTAATGTCTTCTATTTTTGCGCCTTGAACATTAATTTTGATATCAATAAGGTGATTTATGTTGACTTCAAGTTACTGCTGTTTTTTTTTATATACCACTTAGGTGGAAAACATACGGCCCGCCTGATGGTAAGCGGTTACCGTAGCCTATGGACGCTTGCAACACCAGGGGTATCACTCGCGCGTTGCCGACCCTGCAGAAATCTCTTCACACCCTTTTTGAAGAACCCCATGCTGTACTCCATTGGGAAAACCACGGCAGGGAGCTCATTCCACAGTCTGAGCGTCCGCGGAAGGAAGCTCCTTTGATCCCGCACAGTTCGAAACAATTCTGGTTTCAATGTGTGAGGACGGACTCCCTGTCGATGGCGAGAATTGCGATGGATGTACAATTTAGGTTAATAACATACTTTTATAACTCTTTTTTCCTAACTAGACTCTATACTTACACTTTTATTCGTTTAATTGCGTACTAAGAACTATACTCACAAATGCAATAAATAACAATAAAAATCGCAATTACAGAATTTTTTCTCACGTCCCAATGACGTATTGTCTACGTGTTTGGTGAACCGTGTCCCGAAAATTATTTTAACGTCTCTCATCATTTCTCCGTAACAATAAATAGTAATCTTTAACTCAAAGATATAAAGGCTACATTCGTATTTACCTGTACATTTATTTCGGTATTAGAAAAAAGTAATTTGTGACTTATCGTATTTTCAATCGATAGTCAATTCGATGACAGTTATATTGATTTCTATGGTCGCTCCGAGTAATTTACGATTTCGAATGATTGGTCGATTAAAAGTTGTATTATTATTATGATAAGATTGAATGTTTATTGTTTCTAGAACGCAGGTAACCGTATTTCCTCGTGGTACATAATCTCGCCTACTGACCATGCTCTACTTAGCTGAAGACTGTAATATGATGACTATGTTTTGCTGAGACAAGCTTCGATAGTATTCGTGATTAATGGCTTTGCTGTATTACCGATTGATTCTTTAATTACTTACAACTAACAGAAAAACATTATTTTTCTTAGGTTGGAAAAGTATTTTCCAAGATCGAGACCTAACATTTTACTCGACTGTAGGCTTAAATCTTTAATTTCTCAAAACTGTATTTTTTCTTCCCAGGTAAATTAGCAGCAAGTGAAGATGATGAAGTATTATCACCAACATCACCGACTGCAGTTGAAACATCGACTGCACCTCCAACAACGACATCCACTATGCCTCCGACACAATCTACTAGACAAATCCCAGAATTAACCACAGAAAAGAAAACAGAAGAATTAGATATAGAACCAACAGAATTGACAGAAGCAACAGCTAAACCTAAGCCTAGATTACTAAATTTAAGTGTGGATGAATTAAGAAATTTTGCAAATGCATTACACAATCAGACAAATGATGGAAATATCAAGAAGACTATAGATCTTAGTGACGTGAACCTAGATGGTGATGAGGAAGAAGAACCCCCTAGGCATGACCACAAACATAATCAGAATATTCCAGATAAATTTTACGCTAATCTGCAAGCACCGTTTCATACACTAATGGGTGCTGATAGAGGCTCTGATGAAGTTGAAATGTGTAAAGAAAACGACATCAGTTATAGGGTTAGTATTGTAAATTGGATAGATTCTGATTTAGGTGAGGTAACTGTTGATTCTCTTTTGCCCATAATATTAATATTATATCTCAACAGCTCGGAGAGCGAATAGATCGGGGCTGCGAGGAGACATGCGAGTGTTCTCCAGGTGGTACATTCGACTGCTCGCCGCGGTGCAAGCATCCCTACATACGCCGCGGGAGACGCCTCAGTGATCCCCTGTGCTTTGAATCACCAGTCGATGAATGCTGCTCTATCGTTGCTTGTGCTACTGGTACTGGAGGTACGTGATTTATTTATCTTATAGCGCATAATCCTTACTAGCCAGTTTGTCATGTTACTAGACTAAAGCATAGTTTACACGGTGTAACGCATCTGCAACGTAAGTTTTTTGTTATGAATTTAATAGACAATCATGACACCCTATTTGTGAACCACAACAACCACTTTGATGTACAACGCGGTATGTTTGTAAATAAGATTATTGAACTTTCCAGATACGAAAGTAACGAAGCTGGAAGTGTGTCGCTATGGCAACGAAACCCACCAAGTGGGCTCCAAGTGGCACATCGGATGCGAGCAAACGTGCACTTGTGAACGGAACTCGGTCGTCACATGCAGGCCCAGGTGATTATTATTATTACTTATTGCATTCTTAAAAATGCTTTTAACGGTATTGCTGACATGGTTCTGTAACTTAAATTAATAACTCGAGCTCCCTTTTAAATATCATATCGATTTAGAGTAATTGGAAGGCTGAATATTGGAAAAGTATATTCCTCTTTACAACAACAATTTTTAAGCCCAACAAACTCCTTCCTCATTTCAGATGTAATCCCCTCCCACCATCAGACAAGTGCATCAACGTCCAGGATCCGAATGACGCATGCTGTGAGGTGCAAGTATGTGATGTATCCCAAGACGTCCATGAAGAACCGGCTGACAACGGCACCAGTAGCACCACCACCACGCCTGCTAATGAAGTAATAATTTTTTTTAAATACCTTTTTGTTGCATATGCGTACTGGCCAGATTGAATTCTAAATATAAATTTTCTTCTCTAAGTTGGTATTAGATATTTTGTTAGTTCAACTGAGTTTACTTGAAACTTGTACAAATACAACTACAACTAATTTTAGTTCTGTAAATGTGACACGGTGTATAAAGTTATATACAATAAATAAATTAGTTGCATCCTATCCCCTTATCCTATCTCTTTTTCATCTAAAAAACCATTCTTCTTTCATATTATATCTTGTTTCAGGTCTTAAGCAACTTCGAAGAACCAAACAAACCTTCGAAATCAACCATGAGACCATTAGTTTTAGCGGAACCTATCGGCTCAGTCAAAGTTCTACAAAACAATTCAGTCCAAGTTAACTTAATGCACTTAAATAAAAGCGAAGATCCCATACATCTGCTCCTAAGCAGTGATGGTGGAAGAAGTTTTAAAGACGTAGAATTGAGGTATTCAAACTTGATTCTTAACCTCGAAGGTGGTAAGGACTACATTCTGAAAACCAAAGAAACTGGGACGAAGTTTAATTTCACTATAACTGCTACTGATACCGATATGAACGAGGTTCCTACGGAAGAATTAATTAATCGGACCAAGATTGGATGCTTCCACGATGGGCAGTTCTATGGTGTTGGTAAGTAAATTAACAGTTGTGCTTCGGTCAAACAGAATGCGTTTCAAATAGATGCAACGCTATAATATAATAAACGTTGAAACCGAGCGGATCTAAGCAATATAGCGTTCCTTTTTGACCAAGCTTCTATGCAAATTGGAAGAACTTTGTTTTTGGTCACATCATGATTCATCATCATTACGATATTCCCGAAACAATGAATAGAAGTGTAGGTACACTAATCTTAATATACTTAATAAGATTCATAAATGGAACAAAAACATGAATATTTCGACGGCAAACATTAAATGATAAACCAGTACGTAAGTATGTATACAAGTGTTGTACCGAATCCAATTATTTTAAGAATGTATATGTATGTATAAGTAAATAATATATAATACCTAACCAACCCAGCAGAGACCAATCTTCCAATTATTTTATTAATTATTTCATGCAAAATGTCATATTTAATATTTGACACCAGCTGCAACTAGTTATCTTGATATAACCTAGTTATCTTGATACAATAATTGTATGATTTAGTAGCAAAATTCGTCGTTTATTATTTTATAGTGCTTCAACCCTGTCATAAAAGGACTATCTTAAAGAAGGATTTTGATTTACTTACCTGTTGTTATCCAGGCGAAGAGTTCCACATAGGCTGCACGGAGCTCTGCGAGTGCACAGGGCCGGACACTAAGGAGTGCGCTGCGCTGGTGTGCCCCTCTCACGTGGGCTTAGAGCTGGTCTCCAAAGGCTGTGTCCGGTGGGCGCCGAGCCCGCCCGCTCAACCACCCAACTGCTGCCCGCGGTCTGCCAGATGTCTGAGCGATGGAACTTGTCATTATAACGGAGTCGCGTATGTTGTTCAATATATCTTCTAAACCAAAAAAACCGCGTCACATACACGAGGCACCTAATCTTTATTTTTGGACCACACAATAAAAATTAGACTTCTTGAATACTATTTGTACTCATCATCATCATCATCATCATCATCATCAGCCTATAATGTCCCACTGCTGAGCACAGGCCTCCTTTCACAAATGAGGGTGAAAGGGAATGGGCAATACTCTACCACGCGTGCCCACTGCGATTTGGTGGAGGTAGGCTAGTGGTCAACCTACTTTTGGAATTTTTCAAGCCGCCTAGGAGGCATCCAACTAGCGAACTAACGGCTTTACGTGGCTTCTGAAGCACGGAAACGCTCGATTTGAAATACCACTAGGCGGTCACCCATCCAGGTACCGACCACGACGGTGGTAGCTTAACTTTGCCGATCGATTAAGAACGGCTAATCATGCTACACCACGAGAGCTTTTCTACTACTAATCACTTAAAACTATTTTCGACTACTATCTTCAAAAACCAACCGGTCAGTTTATTCCATAAAGTTTCAATATCCCCAGAGTACCGAACTGGAGCGAAGTACCACTATCCCTGACTGGTTGTGAAGAACGCTGCTTCTGTGAGAACGGCGAGCTGGACTGCCAGGAGGTGTGCACTCGCCTCCCTCCCGTCCCGCCTCAGAGCCTTCGCTGCCCACCTATGCACCGACCGGCCGCCGTCAATATATCGGATGAGGACTGCTGTAAGCAGTGGGGATGCTTACCCAATGGTAAGATCTTCAATGATTTACTGAGAATCAAAATTGATATCTTAAAGCAGTGTTTTTCAATCTTATTGATTTCGCGACCACCTCACAGGTTGAAAAATTCTGGCGACCCCCTTGTCACAGAGACAAAGAATTTATAAATTAAAAGACTACGATATGATTTTCTTTATTTTGATACCTTTACTTATTAGTCTGCAAGAAGCTGCGAGAGGTTTGCAACTAAGTAAGAGGTAAGTTGGACGCCCGCTTGCGCGAAGTCTACCTTGCCATTTTCCTTCTGCCGGCGACCCCCCGACTAAGGTTTCGTGACCCCCCTAGGAGTCGCGACCCATAGATTGAAAAACACTGTCTTAATGGATTTGATAGCTCATTATTATTTAAAGACTTTATTACATTGAAATATAAATATCAGACGATAACATTCTTTCACCTTTGTTTTATCAATTTCCATTTAAAATATTACAATTCATCAGGCACTCATTATCATACATAAACCATTTAATTCATTTTATTACTTATTGCTGACGTCATCTTTTTAATTGTAACATCATTGCATGTGAATCATTCACACATTATTGCTTACAGCTGGAAACACAAACGGATCGAATTTTCAGACCTATATCATGCCAACGCTTGGTCAAACGCTTACGGTGAACTATGTGACGCCAGTACCACCTATCTCACCGACGATTACCACATCAGTGCTGCCCGCACCACCACTCACGACTGATTCCATTGACTTCTTCAGACATTTGAGCCCAGTGAAATCCTATCCAAAGTATCTTAAAATAGGCATTCCCACAAATATTCCGAAACACTCAGATGAAACGGAAAATCATCCACAAGGAAACAATATTACCGTGTTCACTTTAGATGATATTGATTCACCATTAAAAACTATTCAACCCGAGCTCCCACTGGTTCACAACAATAATTGGAATTACCAACCACAAAAACCTGTAACGAATAAATTCATAGACGGTATTAAAAAAATGCATACTTTAATCCAGTCACAGCGCGTTCATCCACAAAAACATACAGACAATATATTCACTGATAAAAAGTTGCTCGATGTTACACAATCATCAGTAAGTCAACTGGTACCGGCAGAGTTATTTGGTCCAATAACAGTTCATACAAAAGTTCGCGATCCCATACGAAAAATTCCTTTATCGGAAGTAGATAATTTAGGTTATTTCTTGCCAACTAAGGACAAGAAAACGATTGCTGATTTCCCAACCTTGAATACTAATATACGTTATTTTGAGCCTAGCCAGAGAAATTTATCTATGACTTATGTTGCCCCTAAAATCCAAAATTCCATATCAAAAACACCCTATACGCCAGAACAACTAATTCATAACTCCCGTGGAAAGCATGTGACAATTCTTCGAACTAAGGACATAAAGACGATCAATCATAGTGACATAGACAATGACGATGGATGGAGAAGAGATAAGGAGTTACACGTTTTGACTAAAGCCCCCAATCCTTATGAGACAGTTTTGCTTAGACCTGTGCTAAATGCCAAGATTGATCTCTCATCGACATCCAATCCATATACTAAGAATCCGCATATTGCGGAAAAACCCCACTCAGCTTTAGATCTTGAGAATTTTCTCAGCCAGATGGAAGTGGAGTCGGAAATTAATAGAAATCTTGGACGGTCGGCAGACAAGAACCAGGATGTTAGCACGGCAGGTCAGACCATTGGACCTATAGCTCTGTGTTTATCTCAGATAAGCTTACAAAATATGACTGAATTTCAAATGTACTTTACATTGACTGATTTTTTGTGATGTACCTATCTATTTGATCTGTAGATATAAAGCTCAATGACAATACTAACTAACATACACATTTACTTACTGTTATCATTTCATTTAATTCTAATTTCATTCATTATCAATAAGCACTTCTTATCTAACATAACAAAAGCTATGATTTTCTTCAATTGATTTCGTCTACTTACTCATATTTACCAATTTATATTTCAGTTCCAACAACGCCTCCAGGTTTTCCAGCCGTTCCACCCCATCCTCAACAACCTCCGTTCCTTCCGACGATTCCTCCAGAAATTCACTTCCCTCGGGAAGATATCCCAGACTACGATCAGAATAATATACATCGACCTGTCAATACATTGGAGCCAGGCATACAAGGACTTCCTCCAGGTTTTACAGTTCCACCGAACTATGGAGACGAGAATAAGAAATTATCCGTGATATCATTGCAGTCTGATTCTCCAACGAGTGTTAAAATGCTGTTCGGCTTACCACCAGTTTTGGTTGGCTTGCGAGGCAGCGTGGATTTGAGATATACTGACAAAGCGTAAGTTTCCGTAATCACTTTCAATAATATAACATTAGTCTTGTTTGTTGATGGAATCCAATTTTATAAACTCCTGAATTATGTTTTTGTTTTACAGTGATGAAGACATAGCTCACTGGTATTCGCAAGTATTCGCACCAGCGGATGAAGTACTAACCACACCTCGTCTAGAATTCCGACTGACTGGCTTAAAATCTTCAACGACTTACAAGATCAGAGGAAAACTGTACCTTCATAACTTACCTGTAGAGCCTGAAAGCGAAATTTATAGTGTGCGGACTCAAGATCAGCCTACGGTAAGATAACTTCAAGCTTCTACCTAATCATTATGTTTTTACTTAAGGAAGTTCTAAGCAATATTAATTGAATATTCTTCACCAGGTTGGACCAGTGGAGGAAAAACGTAAGGAGATAGACAGCAGACTTACTGTTGTTGATGTAAATGACACTACAGCTCTTGTCAGCTGGAGACATTTCAATGAAGATGAACTGCAGTTTATTGACGGTATTCAAATCAGGTAAACTATTTTTCTTACACTATAAGATCAGACACAGCAAGAATAAGCGTACTACTAACTTACTAACATTTCTGCCGTTTCGGAGTCTCATTCATATACTTCCTAAAATCTAACCGTGGAACTTTTCGATGCAATTTGTCACAGTAACCTTTTACCTTCCTGTAGATACCGCCCGGTAGGCACGCCTATCTACAGTATGACAGAACTGCTCCACCACAGTAGATCAGCAGTGGAACTGCATGATTTACGTCCAGGAAGCAGATATGAAGCTTCATTAGTTTTGGTGCCTCCTCCACGAGCTACAACGGAACTACACGATCCGGGACGAGTGGAATTCACTACATCACCTTATGTTGGTGAGTAGTCGTTCAAATGTCTGAAAAATTACCTGAACCATTTGTTTGATCAAAATTTCTATGTGTAATGTTATTATGGTTTTCTAATGTATCGTCATGATCAGCCTATAATGCCCCACTGCTGAGCACATGACTCTTATCACAAATGAGGGTGAAAGGTAATGGGTAATACTCCACCACGAGTACCCACTGTGGATTGTTGGAAGTCTGTTAGTAGTCAACCTACTGTTGGGATTTTTCAAGCCACCTTGGAGGCCTCCAACTAGCATAACGACTATCACAATCAAGTAATAACCGGGACCAACGACTTTACGTGCCTACCGAAGTACGGAATACGGAGCATGATTAGCCGTTCTTAATCGGCAAAGTTAAGCTACCACTGGTGAGGCCGGTAGCTGGATGGGTGACCGCCTAGTGGTATTTGTAAAAGCTATGTATAAAATTGTACCAAGTAACGTAATTTAAAAAGCAAAAATGATCATAGAGTCGTATTCGTAGCATAATATGTTGTATTGGTATGACAGACAAGTTGGCGCGGTTGGTTAAGACTCCACCTATAGCGCCGCAGGAGAATCATGAGCATGTCTGTATGACCTGAGTCTGGGTGTAATTATGTATATTAAGTATGTATTTACAAACAAAAAGTAGTATTATATGTTGTATATCAGTTATCTGGTTTCCATAGTACAAGCTCTGTTTAGTTTGGGATCAGATGACCGTGTGTAAGGATATTTATTTATTACTACAAACAAACTATTCCAGACCCGTACAACTGGACGGTGACAGTAGAAGCCCGAGCAGTAGGGTCGGAAGCAGCGGAGGTGACGTGGCGCGGCATCCCGTCGCCCGGCGAGCGCTGGGTGCGCGTGTACCGCGCCGCGCACGCGTGCGGCCCGCCCGCCACCCGCAAGGAGCACGACGCCTTCAGGCTCGCTACCAGGGAACTGCCACCGACCATCACTCTCACTGGATTGGAGCCTAACACCAGGTATACATTCTACTTGCTATCATCCAATACCTTCTATAATTGCCTATTCCAGTTCCCTCGACTCATCTATATTTATAAAATTCTAAGTTCTGACTGACTGACTGACTGATATATCAACGCACAGCCTAAACCGCTGGTCCTAGAGACATACAATTTAGAAGGTATATGCTTTGTGACGGACCTTGCGTGACGGTGGACAATACGAACAACAGGCTCGTGGAAACTGTCCATGCGGTAGGATCGAAGTTCTTTAAGACCCACCGCACGAATAGAACCCAAAAACTCTCGGATGAGACTCTCAAACTCATGAAGCGACGACGTGAAATGAAGTTGCAGTCTTCAGCTGATACAGCCGAATATCGGCAGCTAAATAGGCAGATCTCAAACGCAATGCGACACGATATACGACTCTTTAATACGTCATGTATTGAAGAGGCAATAAAACAGAACAAAGGTTCTAAAGTGTTCGCAAGAGATTTGTCTATTGGTCAAAGCCAACTGACCAAGCTGAAGACCGACACCGGCAACATCATTACGTCAAAGCCAGAGATCTTGAGAGAGATCGAGAAGTTCTATGGACAGCTGTACACCTCGTCACGGAAACCAGATACATTACCGGTCAGTGACGCAAGAGCAAAGTTGACCCGACATTACACCGAAGATATCCCGGACGTCAGCCTGTACGAGATTAGAATGGCTCTGAAACAGCTTAAAAACAACAAGGCGGCGGGTGAAGATGGAATTACAACAGAGCTTCTGAAAGCGGGTGGTAAACCGGTACTTGTAGTCCTTCAGAAGCTATTTAATTCCGTCATACACGAAGGTACAACGCCAGAAGTGTGGAGTGGAAGCGTGGTGGTGCTCTTCTTCAAGAAAGGCGATAAGGCCCTATTGAAGAATTACCGCCCGATCTCCCTCCTAAGCCACGTTTATAAGCTGTTTTCGAGGGTCATTACGAATCGTCTCGCACGTAGGTTTGATGACTTCCAGCCTCCCGAACAAGCCGGTTTCCGTAAAGGCTTTAGTACCATAGACCACATACATACACTCCGCCAGATTATACAGAAGACTGAGGAGTATAATCGGCCATTATGCCTGGCGTATGTGGACTATGAGAAAGCCTTCGATTCAGTCGAAACATGGGCGGTGTTACAGAGTCTACAGCGATGCCAAATTGACTATCGCTATATCGAAGTGTTGAAATGTTTGTACAGTAAAGCCACCATGTCAATCCGAGTCCAGGACGAGAGTACGGTACCAATCCAGTTGCAGAAGGGTGTAAGACAGGGTGACGTAATTTCCCCGAAACTCTTCACCACTGTAATGGAGGATGTTTTCAAGCTCTTGGACTGGAAAGGATATGGCATTAACATCAATGGCGAACACATCACTCACCTTCGATTTGCCGACGATATAGTCATTATGGCGGAATCGCTGGAAGCTTTGAACATCATGCTCAATGACCTCAACAGAGTTTCCCAACAGGTAGGCCTCAAAATGAATATGGACAAGACAAAAATTATGTCTAATGTTCATATTCCGCCAATGCCGGTGATTGTTGGGAGCACTGTTCTCGAAGTTGTAGACGAGTATGTATACCTAGGACAAATTGTCCAACTAGGTAGGTCCAACTTCGACAAAGAGGTCAATCGAAGAATCCAACTCGGCTGGGCAGCGTTCGGGAAGTTACGGCATATCTTCACGTCCCGAATACCTCAGAGTCTGAAGACAAAGGTCTTCAATCAGTGCGTGTTACCAGTGATGACATACGGGACAGAGACGTGGTCTTTTACTGCTGGCCGCATAAATAAGCTTAGAGTCACTCAGCGAGCTATGGAACGAGCTATGCTCGGAATTTCTCTACGTGACAGGGTCCGTAATGAGGACATTCGTAGGAGAACGAAAACGACGGACATAGCTCGTAGAGTCAGTAAGCTGAAGTGGCAATGGGCAGGCCACATCGCTCGAAGAGCCGATAACCGATGGGGAAGAAAGGTTCTCGAGTGGCGACCACGTATTGGAAAGCGCCGAGCGGGACGACCTCCCACCAGGTGGAGCGACGACCTGGTCAGAGTCGCTGGGCGCCGCTGGATGCAAGCGGCCCAGAACCGTTCGAAGTGGAAATCAATGGGGGAGGCCTATGTTCAGCAGTGGACATCTATGGGCTGATATGATGATGATGATGATGCTTTGTGAAGAGTAGGTATCTAGGTAGGGTTTTTCGAAATTCCATCCCTAAGAGGGATGAAAGTTTGTATGTACGTTCGTCAGTTTCGAAGTTAGGATCTTCGAATTTTGTTTTTAGGCTGAAGATTGAAAATTAATTTATACGTGCCTCGGCGTTTTTAATAATTCCACCCTCGAAGCGGGATAAAGCTGTTTTGTTTTGTTTTATTGTTGTATTTTTTTTCCTGTAGGCCACGCGGGCGAAGCCGCGAGCTAAAGCTAGTCTGTTTCATTAGACTTGCGAACTTTCCTTAGTTATTACTCTGAATGAAGTAGTTCCTATTGCGGACCACGCAGGATGAGAAAATGAGCTCCCCAGATTTTGCGGCATAAAATGAATTCATAAGTAAATATTATAGTTGGGACTTCATTTAATTGTTTTACAGATGTCGAGTATGGTTAGAACTGTTCCTCACAAATGGAAAAGTGAAGACCAGCAACGTGCTAGAGATTAACACGAAATCCCTGGATTCACCGGAACCTATAGACAGTGAGTATTAACTGACTTCAAATCGCCAATATCGTTGGTCAGCTGTTCATGGGTCTCTATTGAGGCCTTCCCAGTTCATAGTTTAAACTTTGAATTTGACAACTTCCCTTTGCTTTTTCCACTTCAGATGTAATAGAAGCGTCGTCAGTAGCGGGCAGCCGCGGCAGTCCCCGCGGCGACTACTACGGCGCGCTCGTCGTCGTCGGAGTGGTGGCAGCCCTGGGCGCGCTGACGTCACTGCTGCTGCTGTTGGTAGTCGTGCGCAGACATCGACCGCGGTCCGTGCCTATTACACGTAAGTATACCATACCCTCAAATTAGGGTTTTTGTATTGAGTCCCATTAAGGGCACCTCCGTGCTATGGTTTCCTCTCGCTGTTTTCCTTTACTTAAAGCTTTTTTTTTTTACTGTTTATATGCCTGTGTTTGACCGCAATCTCACCATGGTAAGTGATGATGCGACCGAAGGTGGTAAGCACACAAAGCCTAGAAGGAACTGGCTCTCAAGTGCAGCTGTCGGAACACACCGAAAGGTGCTTGGTGACAGTTTTTCAACTTGAGGGTGGTAGCCAGCCAGGCGGGTACTACCTACCCTAGAAAGGGTCAAATTACCCTACCACCGTGCTATGGTTTCCTCACGATGTTTTCCTTCACCGAAAGCTCAAGCTCATTGTAGAATTCGAACCCGGGATCTTCGTCTCGGTATCCGACGTCACTACCACTGAGCTCGCCTTTCATCGCCTTTAAATTACCCTTACCCTTAAACAAGCACTTATGTTTGTTTTTTGTCACTTTGATGACCATTTTTAGCCTACATACGTAATGGAGTATCTTTTTCCATAAGAAAGTAATTTAATTATTTTAGCTGTGCCAACAGCTCCACGGGAATCATCACTGCCACCATATGACAACCCGGCGTACAAACTAGAACTACAACAAGAAACTATGGGTAAGAATAATTTATTCTCCTTAATTAATATCTAAAGCGGCTGACACACAGAGAGGCGGTGTGGCAACAGCGGGCCGTAATATAACAAGACTATCCGAACACCTATCTTGACCTCACTGTGTGGAATCACTATCCAAATCTCTATACAATAGTACTTTTATTAAACAAGTGTTAATCTAATAAACTCTATCCTCAGATCTCTGACAGTTAAGTTCCCGTGGGCAGACAAATGGCCTCAACGGGATATCGGAGCGCGCTGTCGATGTTGACACGCAGAATGGCCGACCGTATAATGAGATGGGCGTTTGATTCGGTATTAATATACACTGCCTGTATTTAAAATGGACTTAAAAATATCGAATAATATGTGAAACGATATATGACAATATCGCCAGTGTGAAGTGTGAAAATTCATGAACAGTGCTTTATAAGATATTATAATTAACTGTTTTTAATTAAGTTTAGCGTAGTGATGACCTGATGAACTTATGTAAAGAAAAATATTCAGTTCTTGTTTGGATATTAAAACAATAATTAATATTCTAGAATAATTTGTTACGTAATGTTTTGTTTTATACTGACACTCAATTATTATTTGTAATAATTATATCTTCATGTCTGACGGTTGAATTATGATCAGTCATTTTGAAAGCATAATATGATACATAAATAATTGTTTATTCACTCAAAATATCCAAAAAAACGTCAGAACTTATGTAATGACCAATTTTATGCACCCATATTGTACATAATGTTAATAAATTGGGTACGTATACTTATTGTATAGTGATTACGTCATTATAGTTATAAGATACTGATAAACTGCCGAGATCATTTGTTAAAATAATTGTAATATACTATAAAGATTTATTTATAAAAATTGGTTTTTCTTTTATTTTTTTAACCCTGGTGAAATGATTGGCTAAAATTAGTTCTTTTCTTTACTTTGTAAGCAGCTCAATTATAAATTGAAAGTCAAATTAACAACTTCTAACAAAGTTCCAAATATTTCTGTAATGCATAGTTGAAACAATACCGGTAAAGGGAAAGGATGAGCAATTACAAAAACGTCATTTAATTCAAATACAACACCAAATCACATTATATTTGCTATAATAGTAGTACATAATATATTTTTCTTTATATTTTTTTCTTAAAAACTATCCTAACTCTTTGTATTAAACCTACATTTATGCCCATTTAAATGTTAACTCCATACATTATTATTATAAGTTGGAAATAAGTGATTGAAAAACGCTTGAGAATGTTTTATTAATGTATTTAATAATAAATTTTTCTCTTTAAGAAAATAGATATAATGAGCCAGTTGATATTAACGCTCTTATACTGGGCCCCAAAGGAAGTTCTTTAATCATGTAATTATATAAATACATTTATATCTTATTAGGTAACGATAATTTTCTAATATATTCTTTGTAAATAATCTAACATACGTATCTGGTACGATACTATAAAATAAAAATAACTTTCAAATGAGTTTCATTTAGCTGGGATAAATGAAATCCATTTGTGTTGAAAATATATTTAGTTATAACAGAATTATAAACTAAAATTAACATGAAATGCGTTCGCATTTTTACTGAAACTTTGGCATGTATAAAATACATCTACTGAAAAATTATATAAAAATACCAAAGATATTATCTGTAAAATAAAAATAATCAGATGACATTTTAATTCTCAAGGGAGTTTATTTAATGAGTAATAAAATATATTTTTATTTGTCAGCAAATCTTGTTCAACTTCTATAAGGTACGTACTTTTTAAAATAAATATTAGTATGAAAATGAACCATTTCATACAATTTTGACAGTCCTTGATATGTTCTGGTTGTTTTATCTAGTTTGATTGCGGAAGATGACCAAAATATAATGAAATATCTACTCTTGAGTTGACTTGTTCCAAATTATTGTTTTTGACTGTACATTAAAAAAACGACAATAATATTAATCTTTTGGAACGTGATGTATTAATACTAATAAAAAGTGTGTGCTCATTTAATAAATTAATACATTTAATGACTAGAAGAGATAAATTTATATTAATAAATAAGTAACAAAAATTAAGTAGGTCTTATGAAGTAATTGCAATTTTAAAAGTAATAATTCGTTTGACAATTTTACTACTTAAGTTTTGATCGATTTATATATTGCACTCATTTCATGTAAACCTACATATGTGTATCTTTTATGGGATTAAAAATGTATTTAATTTCAAATAATTAAATTAAAAGTCAGGAACATAAAACAACACATATATCAGACATTAAGTAAAGACGGTGGCGCAAAAAAATTAAGTAACGGAAGGAATCAGTCCAACCAATAATTCCAGTCCCGATACCAAACTAAACAATAATAGGATTAAATGTCGTCACCGCCTATACTATGAAAACATCTTGATATTCTTATAGGCGGTAATGATTTTCCAAAGTAAAAATGTACAAATAAGAATTGTCCAACATTTTTTCATTCACTGTCAAAATCTATCACCGTTTATAAGATAAGTTAAAAAGATACGAATAGACGTGACACTCGCAAACAGCATCGATCCCCACACGCTGCCACTCATTCATTATATTTTTTATTACTACAAATTATATTTTCCACTCAAAATCAATGTCATATCTTTAAAGACCTTCTTTCTATATTTTAATAAAATTTACCAAAAACTATTTTTTTTTCGATTCCCGAAATTAATTGGAACTTTAGTTAAAAATTCATTCCATACAAAATAATGTATTAAGTGAGTAATTTTTTAAGGTTTCTGAAATTAACAGATTGAGCCTTAAATTAATTTATAAATTGATTTTTTCAAGGTCGTAGGTGTATTGTCGAAATTTTTCCTGCTTGTTAGCAGACTTCTTATGTGGGGTGATTTTGTCGTTGCATGAAAGCTAGTGTTATGTCTACATAGTTACAATTATACTCAAAGTCTTGGAGGCTAATGTGATAAAGCTTCGAAAACACTTTAAGTTGTGGAAACAATACAATTGGTCAAAAAAGTTAAACGTAGAGTAAAGAGTTTAAAAAGATAAAATACAGGCTGGTAAAGTCAGCGCTATAAATAAATAATTCGCTACGAAGAAATCTACAATACACATTGTTTCAAATTAAATCACAATACATTTATATCGCTGACTGTACTGGACCACAGTTTAATCACATCAGCCTCCAAAACTGAACTGAACGGATCTACTTAGAGATGGCGTTGTCTTCGTGCGCTTTCTTGACCACGGCCAGTTTGGAGTGAGGGTCCTGCGGTTGGAGCTGCGCGTATGGAGGAGCGCGAGTGCCGTGCAGCACGAGCGACCACCCGCGGACCCAGCCCGACCACGACTCGGCCGGCGTTGATGACCCGCCGTTGAAACGAGCCTGGGGGGTGGAGGGGGGGGGGTCGTTTTTATATAGCCGGCCACTAAGTAGGCTTTAAGCCCGTCACAGACGTAGCTATAATATATATTAATATGCCGAGCTATAATATAAATTACAGTGCTGCGTGTGCGGTCACTCGAAGATTAGTATTGAAAATATATCGTAATATGCCTTGCTATGATTTATATTAATATATATTATAGCTACGTCTGTGATGGGCTTTACAGTAATCCACTTTGTTGGTACTAATATTAGCAAAGGACGCAAAATGATAGTGACCCTCAATGACCGGTGACATGTTGGTTATGATTTTAATTCAATAAACTAGAATGCAATTTTGTATGCATTTTTAACCGACTTCAAAAAAAGGAGGAGGTTCTCAATTAGGTTGTATTTTTTTTTATGTTTGTTACCTCATAACTCCGTCATTTATTAACCGATATGGAAAATTATTTTTTGTTTGGAAGGGTACACTTCCCATTTGGTCCCATTGTCATCAGATCAGGATTTTTTTACTTCTTAGTGTACCTTGAAGTCAGTTTAAAGTTTTTGTAAAACAGTTTCAATTATTTAGTAATTTATTTTGAGCAGAAATTTTTTATAGACAGTCTTTACCTGATGTAGTCTCTCCTTTCGAATATACCCTTTCCGTTACACCCAGTGTATCTCAACCATTGAGTTAAAATATTAATAGAGCCATTATAGTAGACTATACGGTCCGTGAGCACTGATAAGGTCCAAATGCCTTGAAACGAAGTGCGACAGTACTAAAATACATATAATGCCAATTTATCGTTTTTATACTTACGATACTGTTATCGAATTTAACAAATGACAATGAATCCATATCGAAATTTTGTCTAACTGTAAATCAACTGCACGATATATCTGTGAATGCATCTATATGGAAACTGCTCACGCTATTAATCTGTAGTATTCTAACTCTATGATCTCAACCAATGCATATAAAAAAACACTTCAGTCTCTATTATGTACATGGTCATTATAATCAATAAAAATATATCGCTGACATATTTTAGGACATTCTTTAAAGCATCGTTGGGAATGTAGTATGATGTGATTTTATTGTCCTCGTGTAATAGATTATTCTGCGATAGTTTACAATTTTCAATTGAATTTCACTCAACGGAGAACTGGAGAGTGGAGACTGGAGACTACCAATGTGTATTAACCATATGTCTCCCTTTTTATTGCATCTTAACCTACCTCTAGAGTCCACGTCCCTTGAGGATACTCTCCCCAAGTGTGCGTGGTCATGAAGGGCCACTTGGTGAAACCGTCACGGGCGTCGTCATCGTTTGCTCGCCTACTTAGTATCATTGATCTGAAATATACAAATTTACTAATAAAGCTGTCGTAATTTAAAAGATTTTAAAGGGGACACACATTTTGAAAATGCTAAATAGCCCTTCGAGCGCCTTATACAGACCGTTTGTGTTTAAGGGGAACCGCGGCCATTGTGCGCGAAATGCCACTGTGACGTATAAGACACAAGGTTTAATATTAACTGTCATTTAGTTACTGTTCCATATAAATTTTAACTCTAGCAGGTCTTTCTTGTCTGGTCGTGCGCGCGACCAGATAGATGTGAAAAATACATGTAAGTACAGTAGAACCCAACTGTTATGGCGCGTCGTGAATATTCGTTCGCACAGAAAAGAAAGTATGGCCCCGAAGAGTAACGAAATAATGCTTAAAACTTATAATCAACCTTAGATCACTACTCTAAGGTTCATAATACAGTGCAGCTGTTAGTTCCGTCTCACTCGCAAGTCACGCCCCTCCGCACGGCGCGCGCTAACATGGCGACAGGTGCCGACCAATAGCGTTTCCCGCGCTTTGAAAATCTTCTGCGCAGGTACATCGGTAAGCCATATTAGTTGGGTACTAATGTAGTCATAATATTAATGAAGCTGGAAAGGGTGGTAAGAATGAAGGAAGGTGTTACTTGGTGCCCATGGGGCTGGTGAGGAAGAACTCGAGGTCCCCGCGGCGCGAGGCGTTGGCGCTGACGACGGCCTGCACGTGCTCCAGGTACCGCACCTCGCTCGCCGACGCGCCGCAAGCGGACGTGTCGATGCTCAGGGTTATGCTGCCCGACGTCGGGATCTCACTAAAACAAACATAATTGGACTGTTTTACAAAAACCTTAAACCAACTTCAAAATCCACTAAAAAGTAATCAAATCCTGATCTGATGACAATGGGACCAAACGGGAAGCGAAAATACATTCGAATTGAGAACCTCCTCCTTTTTTGTGAAGTCGGTTAAAAAACTTTATAGGATGTTACAAAATTACACGTATAGCCGAAAGGGGGCCTTATAACGACTCCAATGACAATATTTAAGAACCGTAGTAACGCTGTATAACATACCACAAAAATATAAAAAAATTATTTTCACTGATGTGCAAACCCTATTTCAGTAGAATTAAAGAGTAAACTACGCAGAAAGTACCTACATTTCTACCTAATTCCTCAAGACAACTTGAAAAGGCACGATACACATGATTCATTTCATTTCACTTCACTGGTGCACATGCATTGATCCTTATTGGATAAAATACCACCGATAATATGCAATAAAACTCAAAATACACGAATTTATTAAATAAAAATGAAAACGCAATGTCACTCTGCAAGTTCCCACCAAAAAGTCCAAACGAACACTTACTTTTTCATAATAAACGTCTACAGAAACATTTTTTTAACAACTTGACATTTTTTGAAGCCAGTACTTGAGTATAATAAATAAATATTTATGAATGAAAAATAGAAAAACTATTAAAGTAGACAATTATTAGGTAAAATAGGTACTTAGGCATTTCTGTTAAATAATCTGGTTCCCTCACAGCTTACTAGGGTTGACAAAATTTTTGGCTTTGATAATTTATTATATTTTTTACGGGGTATTTTGTAACACGTTGTATAAATATACCAGCATCCAATAAGCGTCACGAGCTACTTTGTTTGTGGCCAAACTACACAACGAACATAAAGGTTGATCTTCGGTATCTTACGTGTGAGTATTAACGGATCCAGCTTCACAGTGGTACCGAGGTGGCACGGATCGCCAGTTGGCAGCGAGCACGGTCATCGCACCCGCGTCCAGAACTCCGAACCCGAACAAATGGTTGAATTCCAAGCCAACACCGTTCATGGTCCAGTGGAAACGGCCCTGTTTACAAAAAGCTAAGATTAATACGTCACTCATAGTATATACCTAAACAAAAAAAAATTCCGCTAACAATAGAATAGCGTTGCGTATTTTTGCCCCGCTGATGCCACGATATACGCTTAAGTAATCAAAGGTTGAACAGATATCTACAATATTTTTATAGCTTTATCAGTTTTACATCATCTATATTTCTATAAAATATAACACATTCAAGGTAAAATAAAACAGAAAAGACTAGTTGCAAAAGTTTCGCCAACAACACTTGTCTCGTTCTAAGGTGACAGCTATTTTCTATGCCCTTGTCTCCTACGCTTCAAGTTGGAAACTTATATTTTACTTTATAGGTGGCAAACAAGTTTACAGCCCGCCTGGGGCTGTAAGCACTTTTAACTGGTATAGTTAGTTCTGCGTCTGACATGTCTACAAAGTTTTGAATGACCTATTTTATTTAATGCTAGTTTAGCTCTGGGATAAATTACTGGCCACTTTGTTACTACCACTACTCGGTGTTTATATTGTTCGAATCAAATACATAGCTAGAGAGCAAGTGATAGGCAGATAGTACATATTTCAATTTATATTTTAATAAGTACATAATATTTGCGGAGTTAAAGAATTGTTTGAGCAAATATAGTTTCCAAACGAAATTGCTCCTTAAGTACTATCTTACAGTATTTTTTTTTAATTAGTCCACCCATTCATGGTGGTGGAATATGGACCTAAAATGTTTATGGCAATTAAATCTCTATCCAATAATCACGTATCATTTTTTTAACTATAAATAACTCCTTATAAAATAAACATTTTGAGAAAATTTGTATGAAAAAGAAAAAACCTGATAATGTATGTCCTATACTGAGTGTAACGAAAAGGGTACATATATACATCCGAAAGAGGTGAAGACTACATCAGGTACAGCCTCTTTATAAAAAGTTTCAGCTAAAAATAAATGAGTGTCATTATCATTTTGCCATGCTAATATAAATATTTAAAAAAATCTTACGCGATCTGTGCGCCTAGTAACAAAAAGTGGATTATTGTAATGCATATACCCTTTCCGTTACACCCTATATACAAGTTACACTCGTTTCCTTTGACATTCATAACTCAATAAACAGCGATATTAAATCTCATATTAAGGCCTCACTAATCCAATACACTCTGGTGAAAATGACATCTCGAACATCAAACGACTTCGTACTCCTACAAAGATCAAAGCTCATTTATTTCATGGCTATGGGTATAGTATGTTATATACCCTAAAATGGAGTCATACCTTTGCGTCGTATAAGGAATTTCGCTTTGACGTCAATACAGTTAAGTGTTGAATATCTCGCCATGTCAAGCTCGGGCTGAAAAAGAAAATGTTATGTTCCACGATTACACTTATACAGGGTTATTAGTAAAACACTAACAAAACTCTCAGGACTATATTACTAACATCATTTTTCCATATCTTTAGTTCAACGAATACACTTATACAGGGTTATTGGTAAAACACTAAAAAAACTCTCAGAACTATATTACTAATATCATTGTTCCATGACTTTAAATAATTCATCAGAATTTCAAACAACATTAAAAATATATAAATTCAACCGCTCTAAATGTCACGAACTCTACGCGTAGCAAAAGGCCGAGTGAAAGTGCACGGGAGGCGTAGCTACAACAAAATACAGAATTGAAATGTGTTATATACAACTATGTAATCTTGAAAGTTTGTTTTTGGTATGGTCGTAATAACCCTGTAAATTATTAATATATTTAAATTTATAATATCAATGCCAG